>JANQDE010000124.1:326942-344725 GCA_037157785.1 Cephalotes varians
TGCCGTCGCGATTTTGTAAGTTTTTTGTAGTTTTTAATTTCATTACTTTTTCTATACATTTTTTCTATATATTGTTTAATTATAATATTTAGAAGGCTTCTTTATATTTCTTGGTCGATCGACAATTGAATATCAGTAAAAGTGTCACGAATATAATTAAAAAATTAATGATAAGGGAGCTTGCATTAATATGCACAGCACAAAAGAAAATTGATGGCGTCATGAAGACAATGAAATCAACGCTTGCAACAGTGAATGATAATCTTCAAATTTGTGAGGATTATCTCACGATATATGTGTATCGATGTACACACACACACACACACACACATGCTTTTTTTATATAAAATATATATACTTAATTTATTTATTATATATATTATTATTTTTATTATTAAAAACTAATTATATTAATGTATTATTAATTGTGGTATAAATATGTAAATATTTCATGTGGTGCACACATCAATTTAGCCCCGAAATGTCTTCAAATTTATATGTTAAACTAAGGGTTTCTAAACTTGTGTGGATTGCGACTCACTTATTAAAGATGGTAAATATTCGCAAACAATTCAATTTTAATCATTTTAAACATGAAAAATTAGGGAAAGGATATACTTATTATTTATTTAAATCATTTTACTTTCTCTGTTTTTAATTTTTTATTGAATGTAATTTAAAAAAAAATTATTTCTCAGATACATAATAAAGTATATGTGAAGAATGCGCCTTTTTCTATTTTCTGTGATAATTTTGACGTCTACATAGAAGCGAGTCATTTTCAGGCACAAGAAGTTTAATAATTGTAGTTTAATTTAAAATTTGGTTTTGAGATTTCTGCCATCGTTAAAAATCCAACTTTACACATATACGATTAAGTTGTAAAAAGTGTGAAAAGTGTAAAAAAAAAATGCCTGCGCAAGTTTGTATATACAGCTTCGCGAAATAACGAAAAGTAATTTAACATTCTAAATTTCTTCGCCACTCAACAAAAATTGGTGATTAAGGAATCACGGTTTTTCACGAAATCCCTATGTTATTACATTTATAAGTTCTTGTGTACTTATAAAACATGTACATCGTATACTCATATATCATATATAAAACGTCATTTTATATGTATTAAAAATGGAAAGCTGATATATCGACCTTAAGATACTAAAAGGATTAATATGTAATGTACATATCTTTACTTGAAATTCACGAGAAGAACCGAGAAAGAATTATTATGCCTATTATTATTTTTACGTAAATTAACCATTACCAATTTTCAAGTTTTTCACAATTTTTTATTTCCTTTCTGACGGAAGAGACCACCATCTTCTCACTATTTTCGTTGAATACAACATATTTATGTTAACATAAAGTGAATTCAATGAAAACAAAAAGAGCTATTTCTCTTATCTCTCTAGTTATTTTATAAGACCATTTTTCCGAACATCAAAAGTTATCATAGGATTAAAATTAAATTTTGAAGATTAAAATTGATTTATTTAATATAATATTTTCTTTACATTAATATTGTTTACTCTCTAAAAATTTCATAAGTATGTTTATCTCTCTGCATTATAATTTTAAAATTAAATTGTGACAGTAATTGCGTGTAGTTGTTTATGTATATTACACTTAATAAATTAGCAACTTTGCTAATAACAATTCACTAGAATTCAAAAAAGCGAACAAATTTCTTGAAAAATAAATCTTATTATTAATGTTTATTTGGAGTCATAACTTACAATTTAAAACGTCGACCTTTATACTGTTTGAAAATTGGTCCTATCAATGTCAATTTGAAAACAATTCATGATGAAAGCATATTCTGCAAACAGTAACTTCGGGACTCGTGACAGAACATCACGTTTATCAATTTCTATTTAAAAAATTTCACATTGTAAATGAGAAGTCAGCAAGAAATTCGTTAACGACATATATTATTTTGTAAATTTCGAGAAAAAAGCATAATAAATACAATCTACAGCAAATTCTTCTTTATTTAATCTAAAGGTAAATCAAATACGTTTTTCAAATTTAATAAATTGATTGACATAAATTGATTGCAATAATTTCAAAAAGAAAAAATTAAACTTCAGAAAAAGCGATAGAGACAATGACAGAATTTTATCATTTGGAGATCTACAATCCACTTTCTAGAAACTTTAATGATATGACGAGGTGGTTGAATCTAACAGATGTAAACTTATCACACAACAGAATTCATAACTTACCAATGGAATTAGGCACTTTACCTTTCCTTAAACGACTTAATTTATCACATAATCAAATTGGAATTTCTAATGGATATGGATGGCAGTGGATAAAGCAAGCTACGATTAGGAATACTTTACTTTTTCTTGATATCAGCAATAATTCAGTAGGTTATGTTGATATTTAATTTATTAATTATTTAAGTTTTATTATTTAAGATATTATAAAAGAACTAATTAAAATAAATTTGTTATTCAAGACAATAATTACAATTAATGATATTTTACCAATGTCAATTTATCATTATTTATAGATAACCGAATTACCACATTATATAGGAAATTTAAATGCTTTAGTAGTATTCAAAATTTCCAACAACATGTTGAGATGTTTACCACAAACCATTGGAGATATACAAAGTCTTAAAATTTTGGATGTGTCGTATAATTTGTTAGTGTACTTACCAGCAACAATTACACATCTGCGATTGCAAACTTTAGATATTTCAATGAATACATATCTAACGGATAATATAAATCAAAGTAATTATGTGAATCCAAGTCTTGCTGAAATATCATTTGCAATATTGCAGCGACATAGGTTTGTTGTTTTTATTGATATGCAGTGTAATGTTTGCTGTGTAATGCATATGTAGTATGTATTACACATTTACATAAAACACTATCTCACTCTCTCTTCCTCTCACTCACTCACTCACTCACGCACTCACTCATTTACACATTCTCTCACATTCTCACATTCACATTCTCACACTCACATTTAATACATGCATATGTTTCGTAAACATAACTGTACAAATATAAATAGAGTTTGTTCTTGCTTCTATTCCTTACAAAATTTTTTTATCTGAAGTTAAATTTCGAGAGTGTCAGTTTTAACAATGTCGTGATACTAACGATTTTTAGATTATAAATTATAAAGATGAAGAACGAAAGAAATCTTAGGAGATGCTATAATATTAAATATTAACATATATATTGATGACTTCAATATTTGTTAATTAGATAACTGGATTATTGAATCCAATAATTAAATTACATTTAGATTAAAAACTGTAGTAACAAAGAGCAGCGAATTTTGACAAATTATACTAATTGCTCATCGACAACATGTAATAAGTTAAATTAATATTTTCGTAGAATAAATTACACAAAATTCTTACCAAAAGGACTGATAGAGCATATGAACATGCTGAATCGTTGTTTCTTCTGCAAACGGAATTTTATGGTTCGCTACGAACGATGGGTACTTCCATTTTATTTTAGAAATATGCTAGCTGAGCATGTGAAAATGTGTCAAACGCTAAAACTTTCAGATTTTGTGGTAACCGAACGTTTTTATTGTTATCCTTATTGCTTCAGTTATGTTAACGAATCGAATGCGTTTCAAAATTGAAAAAACTAAAATTCAGATTTATGTAATTTGTGGGACTACATATGATATTACTAGGTTTCATAACAAATATCCAATGTATACGCCATGGACGAAATGATATAATTCTACAATATCTTTTGATACTGTTGGTAACGTTATTGATATATTTTAATTACTTTACTAATGAGTATTTACCAGGGCCGGTAACTTATCAGAATTTCGAGGAAATGTGGAATTCTCTACCAGTTAGTTCGGGATGATAAGAGCTCCGATAAAGATGGGTTGCGTTCGAAAAGGCACTTTTAGAACAATTTAGCGCTCAAAATCTATAATACACGTTGCGTGCATCATAAATTCTCAGCGTTAATAGCATTTCTCCGTACGCACCCACGTTATGTCATCTACTATATAATGTTAAGCCTGTACACGATGCTCGTTTTCTTGCTGGATTGCTTGTGTTTTAGTAAATTACTAAAATTGCACCAGAAGGCAGAATTTTTAGTTTTTCTAGAATTTTTTTTCTAGATTTTCAACAAGCATCGTGTGTCGTAGGCTTTACTGTCCCTTCCGTGATATACCGATAGATCCCGTCACAACTCATAACACTGTTTTTCCGTATATGTAACTGCATTTTTCATTGGACGGCACTGACAATAAGTGCGCATTGAAATCGACACTATCAGAAAAATTAAAACTTATAGCCTATAAGTTAACAAAAGGATGTTCTCTTGATATCTTAAAAATTTTTTTTAAATATCTTAAGAACACTTTTTAACTATTTTTTTTGTTTTGTTGTCTAGGGTGCTTGTATCGAATTTTTGCATTTAATGCGCACTGAGTGCGCTCAAGTTCGACCAGTAAAAAATTCTATAATAAATAATTTTAAAAAATTAGCCAAATTCCAGTGTGGAAATTCCATACATGAATTAATTTGATTGTAGAGCTCTTCACACCCCATAAGTTGCCGATACTGGCACTTACATTTAGATATATGATGTTTGATATAAATAGAAATATTGACAACAGACGATCCTTGTTTGGTTTTACATAATAAGAAGCTCGACATTCACAAAAATGTGATTCACAAAGAAATAATTATCAGAATTAAGAGTCTATCTCATGCACATATGTATTTCACATATATAAATTTACCGCATCTATCTATAATGTAACTGATTTATAATAATGTAATTGATTTGTAATTTCTCATTTGTTTTCATTTATATTTACATATTTGTGATATAATATTAGAGGTTTGTTATCAATATGGGCAATGGCAAAAGAGAATATCGTTAGACATTTGATTATAAAACGATTACATTGACAATAAAATAACATAAAAGTAATATAATTTGATACGTATTATATTAAACAATAAACAATAAACAATAGTATATTGTAGTATACACATATACACTGTACATACATATTATAACAATTTATATATAATAATATTCATAAGAATATATAACAGTATATTTGTTACACAATTATATAATTATACATAAATATTTTATTTTTTCACATTATTTTTATAAAACTATTTTTATAAAAAATAAGTTATTATTTTATTATTAAATAATGATTATAAATATTTTCATGTAAAGCATGTATCCTGAATATGTCCCAATGCAGGTTTATACAAATATTAGACATAAATTTTCGTACATTGTATTTACACATTGCATTAATATAATTAATATGTCATTAATATAAATTTTATAATCATTATTTTAATTGTGTGTTAATTATGCATTTGTTTGGATATAACTTTTTAAAAATAAAATTCATGATAACGTTTACAATACATGCCAGTGACATCTGAAATGAATTAATATTTAATACAAAAAAAAAGAAAAATGTGTATGTTTTAAAGAATATTTTATAATATGTAATAGTTTTATAAAATATTTTATATTTTTTGTAATATAATATATTATATATTGTAACATGAACAGAAATGACCCACATAAACTATTATAATTAATATCTTGAACTAAATTTTAATCATTTTTGGTCTCAAATTTTTTGAGGTTTCAGGAAACCTAAAATTCAGTACTTCTATATTAGATTGACTTCCCTCTATTTTCCTTAAAAAGATAAAGCACCCAGACAATACGCATGTCTAAAAGACATCTTATTACCACTCTAGCGGCTGAAAAAAGACATGATTTTGATAATTTTTTTATGCGCACAGTAAATCCAATACAAAATTCATTTCAAGATTTTATTACACACGTTTTAAATAACAAATAAATATTTTTTCATATTTTTTTAAGACAAAACGGTGACGCTAGAGCCCTGCAAAGAAAAGCTCTCTTTGTGAATAGTAGTAGTACACGCGCGGTAAAATCTCGTCCAATTTTCAGTCTGGAATAGAGGAGCGAAAAATTTAAATTCTGTATATAATTCACTAGTGAAGAACGTACGGAAAAAAAATTAAAGAAATTTTTGTAAAAATGGTGCTGTAAGTTTTCACTTTCCAATGAAAAATTACGTAGAAAATCATTTGTAAAAAAGAAGTTCTCAATAAAACGGGAAATCCGTACGTAGTTCCGTAGAAAATATAATTTTAAAGCTGCAGTCAAAATTTCAAATGAATCAATAAAGATTTCTCGGAGTTATGTTACCGCCCGATTTGAAAAATGCAGTTTCGAGAAAAACGCGTTTAAAGTTTTACTTATCATTTTTCCTATCATGAGAAATTTTGATTTACAATCTGCGATGCTATCATTTGACACACAATTCAGTTCCAAAATTGCGGGACCAAAAATATGCTAAGAAACCGATTTTGCACTCTTTCAGACATAACAATTGCTTTTAGCATCATGATGATGATATAAGATGTGAGACATCACTTTGCGTAGAAAATTGTAAATCCAAACACAAATAGATGCTGTAACGTTTTGTATTATACATTATACTAATGTGTTGTAACAATATTATATTTTATATACAAGGTAAATCTCAACAACGCTCGAATTCAGACAAAGCGAACTAAACTCAGAAAAATTCATTTTGCAATTTTCGCAATAGTTAATAAGAAATTATTAAAAGTTCACAGAGTGAGCGCACAACGTGCAGCAAGATACGACCGTTTAGCATTCATAGCTTGCTCGGTGCGCGAGGAATTGTTTTCTGCAACCGGCAATGGCTCATGGCATTGAATCCCCGCTCTGAACTGATTGTCTCCCGTATTTCTTTATCTAAAAGGAAATGTTCTAACGACATAGAAAACTGTTTTTTGTGTATATTATGTATATGTGTGTGCATATGGCTGTACACACATAAATAGCACGCAGCTCGCATAATCACGCGCCAAAAAATAATTTTTTATTGTCTTTTTCGCAAGAAGAAAGTGACAAAGCGCTATCACTTTTACACCATGTTGCRGTAGATAGCATAGTGCATTTTGTTTATAATGATTTCCTTAATAAGTTTAAGTCCACTCTCATTTTTAATATAAAAACTATTCAAAATGCCATATCTATTGTCTCGCATGCAAAATTCAGCTTTTCGAATAATATTACACGTTGCACAATCCGCCATTTTCTATGTAATGGTGTCACAACATAACAACATGGAAAATCACAACAATAGCTTCATGTACTTCTGCATCGTTACGATGCTTGATTATATTCTTTCAGGTAGCCTTACACAAAAAATTTAGTATATTAAAATCCGGCGATCTAGTATTTGGACCGTCTCGACCAATTCACCTATTTGGCTAATATGTTCGCGAAGAAATTGCGAACTTCTTGGCGATAATGCCTCCACCGTGCTGAAAAATCAGTTGTATTCGCATATGAACACATCTCCGAGAAGCACTGATAATTGATTTTCTAAGATACTAACTAAATATCGCCATTTAGATGGGGCGAGAAAAAATACTGATTTGATAAAAATCGTTAAAGGAAATGTTTATATTTAGTAACGGACAGAAAGTTATTTTTTACGTATACATTCTCCATTTGAAAATTATTCCTGCCTATACATTGAATCATCTATATTAAAATTGATATTTGATTGTTTTTGATTTACAGTCGCTAGCAACTAATTGTTAATTTGCTTGGATCTACGTATACAACACATACTGTATCTTATTGTGCGTTCTCCGTAACATTATTATTCTCAACAAAGTTATTTAGTTCTCAGAAGTATTGTGGAATGAGTTGGGTTAGACTTCCGAATATCATCCACGCTCGATTTTAATGATGAAATTTTACTGGCATGTAGTACTTACTAAATGTAATTGAAATCCAAAGTGCTAATATATAGAAACGCTTAGTTTCTGAAAAAATCCAATTTTAAGTATCCTACTGTATTAACGATTATTAAAATTTCAAAAAAATTTGGAAAAATGATTAAATTTCAAAAATATTTTGTTGAAATTTATTTTATTTATATTTATTAGTGCAATATTCTACGGAACGCCAAATTTTTTGTGCTGTGCAACGATTAGAAATAGACTCGTACACAGTCGTGAAATTATTGTTCCGATAATCTTCGCGATGAAGAGAAAATTCTTTGTCTTCGCAATGAAGAAAAAAGTGCAAGAACGGTTTTGTTGAAACATTTAAAAGTTTAGTTAAATACAGATCTGAAAATAATTTTGTTTGGATTTTTAAAGTAATTATATAGCATGTTTAACTGGATGAAACCATTGAAACTTCTTACAGCTTTATGATCAACATTTAAGCGTTCTAAAATTATTTTGAGATCTATATCTAGCTAAATTCTTTTTACTTTAACAAATCATTCTTTCCGTGCTATTTTCAAACATTCTGGAATCAGTGTGCATCGTTTGGTATTCGATCTGGGTGTGATGCACTCTTCGTGCACTGCATTTCATGAGTGAATGGATTACATCCGTACCATTACCAACGTACCATTACCAATAAAAATTCATTAATTTTTGTGAAGATTGTCGTCATAGAATTTTTATATTTGCGATAAATCTTTTAGCGTAAAGTAGATAACTGGTAAAATCTACTCAGACTTTCTCGTGTAATGTCGGCAGAAAGTTTATTTTCTTTGACTTGATTATGGACCGATGAAGCTACGTTCACATCGAACGGAGTGTTCAATACACGGAGTTCAATACACACAATTTTTTGACAAGAGGAAAAGAACATCGTTCGCGAAGGCGTGTTTCAACATAGATAATTTATCAATGTAGGCAGGAATAATCGCTAATCAAGTAATAAGTGTTATTCGTAAAAACAAAGGAATCTTCTTTCCGCTATTAAATTCCGCTATTAAATGTGTTTGTCAAATTATTTTCAGATCGGTCCGTACTTGCTCCCACCGCGTTTAAATGGCGACAATTTACGTTGATTTTCTAGAAAATTAGCAGTGTTTCTCCCCTTCGTATGCGAGAACAACTGATTTTTCGACACGATGAAGCAATAAAATAAAAAATATGCTATAAAATCAATATGAGAAGATCTAAACAGCATTGATCTATTGAACCGATGCCTCGGAGGATACACGCAAAATTCAAACGAAAGTTTTAACTCACTCGTTTAGTCCATCGAAATCAAAGTCATATGGAAAAATTGTTGATATAATCTGTAACCTCGCCGTTTCTATTTTTAATGGTTTTACAAGTATTTTGGAGATTATGCAAGTGCTGAATTTGACAATCGGTTTAAACTGCTAATTTCTATGTTGAATCGGACAAGCGCCGTGTCAGATTTTCGAAACGCTCATTCACCGAGAAGGCTGAGAAGACTCAAAAGTCTTCCAGATCATTCAGAAAAGAAGAAGACGAGAAAAATCTCAGTCTGGAAAGATAACTATACGGAATAACTGAGTAAGGATAAATAACAAACCTTTGCTTATAAATAGAAAATAATGTCACTCAAAACTTTAAACGCGTTTTTCTCAACATCATGTTTTTCGAATTGTAGCATAACTCGAATAAATTTTAACCGATTGATTTGAAATTTGAACTGTAGCTTTAAAACTAAATTCTTTAGAGAAATACGTAGGATTTTGACAATCAATTAAAAACTTTTTTTGTTATAAACAATTTTGTGCGATATTTTTTGGCAAAAAAAGAATTTTTTTAAATGTTTATCTTTTGTGCAAAAATTAATATTTTAACATAATCCTACATATTTCTCTATCAAATCTAATGATAAGAAAAAGATTAAGAAAAAATTTAGTTTTTTATTCTTGATGAAGATATATGGCCGTTCTGCTGCAAGCCTCGAAGGCTTCCTAGGAAAAACTGCATTCTATTTACGCAACTGTTGCGCTGCTATTTTGTTTCTAAAATTTAAAAAAAATTTTTTTTAATGCCTAATTATAAGTCATAAATAAAGGTCACAAACCCAATTTTCTATTTATTTTATTTCTATTTGTAATCTGAAAAAAATCACAAAATTTCCTTACTTTTTCAACCGTTTACTGTTATGTTATCCCTTAAGATATATCTACATCTCTTAGGTAAAAAAAAAACATTATTTTTGAATATATCGTCGTACAAATAAGTTATTTAATTTTAAATAAAACTGAAAGTGTGACAATTAACCCCATATTTGGTGTTGATTATCACACGTTCCAAGGTTGATAATTATACGAGAGTAAGATGAAAAGTTCTCGATCTAGCCCATARATAACGCTGCTACCAATTAAATTTCTGTTTTGTTATAATAGAACTTGTTACAAAAGTAAATCAAATTTGAATTTGATAAAACAAATAGTTTTTTTATACCGCTTTTTAAAGTAGGCATATTGTGTCTGTTTGATAAAATGGATGAACTTGAATATCGGGAAAATTAAGGGATTTGAAGGGATATGAATTGTTGGAACATCTACCCTATTCGTCAAATTTGGCTCCTTCTAACTTTCATCTRTTCCCAAATCTAAAGAAATTTGTGGCTGATAAATGTTTTGGGTCAAATGAAGAGGTGATAGCAGCGGTAAATGGATATTTTACAGACTTTCCAGAATCGCACTTCAGGGATGAAATTCAGTTATTGGACAAAGTGTATTGAACTAAAGGGAGACTACAATGAGAAATAAATGCATTTTTAAAGTATAAAACTCATTTTTTCACTACTAGGCCGAGAACTTTTTACCTTACCTTTTTACCTCGTACATAGGAATTTTTTTGCAATAACAATTTTACGCATGGTAATTTATATTAAATTCTAATGCGACCTGTTGGATAGTTAAATTATGTATTATTTTATGTATTAATTTTATTGCTCTAATGGCTTTCAAAATAATATTAAGCGGAATTTTACCTCTATGTATCTTCTTTTYTTGTTTTCATTATAGTTACATTTTAACTTTATGTAACCTCTCATAACTATTCAARCCAGTGTTGCCAGTAAATGGAAAACGCAGCTTTCTAGAAAAAGAGAGATTTAGAACAATCTACCCCACATGGCTATATCTTAAGTAAAGAGATTTATTAAGTAAGAGAGATATATATTTGCAAATTTTGTTACAATAATGATTAACCAACCATAGTAAAACATGCCATTTTCTATTTTTTACAGTAAAATCGCAATTAGTAATACCAAAAACTAACAGTAAACAAAATAAGAAATTTAATTAACAGAAGGAATTAACAGAAAAATTTAATTACCAATTATATTTTCTTAAAAGTTATTGWAAGTAATATACGCGATGCTTTTAATGCAAACTATTTTATGCAACAAATTAATATTCTACAGAATCTACAGTATAAAGAAAAGAATTTTCTGGCATATAATGATTAATTAAGCATTGACCAAGGTGCTTTACAACTCTCCAGAAATTACGGGATGTGTCAGAACATTTTATAATATGCAACTACATCGTTTTTTTTTTTTTTTTATCAATTGTGTCTTTTCTTTACATCAATTGATTTGTCTTATTATTATGTGTATTAAAAAATTCAGATAAAGTTACTAAAAAATGAATATGTTTACGAGATATTTTAGATTTCATGTCAAAATGTGTGAACTTTGTCAACTCATATCTCAAAAAAAGTATCATTGTAATGTTTCGAAAAGCTTTCGAGATCAGCTACAAAAATATGTAATGAAAAAGGGGAATTTTCATTTTTAAAAATCGATATGACCTTGATTTGGCTTTGGCAACACCCAAGAAACTGATAAGATTAGTAAATAAACCTTTTTAAACCCTATAACTTATGTTTGAAACATTTTTCAATAATATATTGATCATAAGTAAATAAAATTAGTATTCGTTTTAAGAAATTTTAAGGAATGAATAGTATTTTATTATATTTATTAAATAATTGTACCTATATACGTGTGTGTGTGTGTGTGTGTGTAATTTAAAAAAATTTACTCCAAATTTTTTATTTAAAACTCACTTATGAGGATTTTTCATGGAAAGATTGCAACGTTATTGTAATGATGGCACTTTTAGACATTTGTGTTAATATAAAATAAATTTTAAATTAATTAGAAACTCTAAAAAAAATTTACGACAAAACTATATAAGTTATAACCCGAAATATATCAAGAATTCATATATAATACGTATAATTCGATATATAAACCAAAATAATAACTTTTTAGAACACCATAAGATTACTCCTTGCATTGATCAAACCCTTGGATGAAGCGAAATTTTGTAATCGTGTTGACATAGATCTCATGTCACGTATTCGCCACATTCCTGTTTTACACTAGCTGATTGCGTAAAAAAATCTGAAGATTTTACTATATCATTTGAAATTTATTATTGTCCACTATATTATTCATTATTCAACCTTTTTCATTATAATGCCATTTGTAAAAAATTATCTAAATTCTTTCTCTTCATCAAAAATCTGAGTTACTAATGCACGTTTAAATACATGCATTATGTAATTTCGTACTATCTATTTCGTAATGACTATCGATATTATTGATTTATAATAATATTGTCTCCTTTTACTGGTAAATAGTTATTTATATTTGGACAGAGCATACTTACCATTACAGGATTTATATAAACATTTAAAAACATTTAAAAATTTGTTCTTTCTATTTAAAAAATCGATAACGAATACGAATCGAAAATGTGTATGCGGTATTCGATCTTACCAGAATTGCTAATATTTGACTTATTTTCATATATAATTACACAATTTTCATGTCTGTTAGTGAAATTAATTTTTAATATTAAAATTGATTAACAATTTTTCATATGTAATTATATTTATACTTGTTATACAATATTAAGGTTTTGATATAAGACTAGAGATATTAAAATAGGAATAAATTGATATTAAAAAAGAATATAAGAAGTATCTAAATATAATATATTATATAAAATTATATTATATAAAATAATATATAATTTATACTATATAATATAATATAATATAACATAAATGTGCTGCAATGCACATATGTTTGTAATATTATAGTAATGCGCATATATAATAAAATTATATTTTATTATATATTAGTATTATTATATTATATAATATTTATATTCAGAATGGGGCAATAACATTGTCTACTTTGAATATCACCACTGTTTTTAGAGATATGAAAATATTGTGATTACAAAAGTTCATCAACAGGACTGTAACATACGCTAGTAATAATTCTTCTAGGTAGAGGCACTTTGGAAATTTTATCTCCACTTTTTTAAATGGCATGCTGTACTTTTTTAACCTTAGTATAATAGCGGATGTTTAGACAATTTCAACGACCTATAATAAAAGGTCATTCGTCAATAAATAAAGAAATAAAACTACGATTCTTACGTCAAAAGTGTCCGTTTGCATTATTAATACAACATTGCAATCGTTCAATTCCAAAAGCGTACACTTCTTAACACTTGCGGACTGATTGTCGCACATGCTGCCAATAATTAGTTGCTTCATATTTTCCAGTGACTACGCGAAAATCTGAACGTCGAAAAAAAGTATGTCATGAAGACAACGAAATCAACGTGCTTGCAACAGTGAATGGTAATCCTCAAATTTGTGAGGATTATCTTACGATATGTGAGTATCGATGTACACACACACACACACGCGCGCGCGCGCGTCTTTTTTAGATAGAATATATATACATGCTTTATTTGTTATACATATCATTATTTTTATTATTAAAAACTAATTATATGTATTATTAATTGTGGTATAAATTGTGCTTAATGTATTATTAATTGTAGTATAAATATGTAAATATTTCATGCGGTGCACACATCATTTGCGATATTGATATATCTTCAAATTTATATGTTAAACTAAGGGTTTCTAAACGTGTGCGGATTGCGACTCACTTATTAAAGATGGTAAATATCCGCTAACTATCTAATTTTAATAAACATGAAAAAATTAGAAAAGAATATACTGATTATTTATTTATATCATTTTACATTCTTTATTTTTAATTTTTTATTGAAAGTAATTTTTGAAAAATTATTTCTCAGATACATAATGAAGTATATGTGTGAAGAATGCGTCTTTTTCTATTTTCTGTGACAGTTTTGACGTCTACATAGAAGCGAGTCATTTTCAGGCACAAGAAGTTTAATAATTGTAGTTTAATTTAAAATTTAATTTTGAGATTTCTGCCATTGAAAATCCATCTTTATACATGTACGATTAAGTTGTAAAAAGTGAGGAAAGTGTGAAAAGAATTGCCCGCGCAAGTTTGTATATACAATTTCGCGAATTAACGAAGAGTAATTTAACATTCTAAATTTCTTCGCAACTCAGCAAAAATTGGTAATTAAGGAATCACGGTTTTAGAAATCTCTGTGTTATTACATTTATAAATTCTTGTGTACTTATACACTAAAACATATACATCGTGTACTTATATTTCATATATATATATATATATATATATATATATATATATATATATATATATATATATATATATATATATATATATATATAAAATGTCATTTTATATGTATTAAAAATGGAAAGCTGATATATCGACCTTAAGATACTAAAAGGATTAATATGTAATGTATATATCTTTACTTGAAATTCACGAGAAAAACCGCGAAAGAATTATTATGCCTATTATTACTTTTATGTAAATTAACAATTAACCATTATCAATTTTCAAGTTTTTAACCATTTTTTATTTTCTTTCTGACAGAAGAGATCACTATCTTCTAACTGTTTCCGTTGAACACAACATATATATTAATATAAAGTAAATGCAATGAAAATAAAAAGAGCTATTTTTCTTAAAAATTATAAAATCGTAGCAGGGCTAATGAGAGCTATAACACGCTGTTGACGGTGCGTAGTAATTAATAAGATTTATTGAATGTTGAACGGAACCGTTTTGAACATTGAACGCACACACTGAGGATGGCTTAAAGGTAAGCCGAAACGTTTGTAATTTTACTGAATAAATCTTATTAATTACTACGCACCGTCAACAGCGTGTTATAGCTCTCATTAGCTCTTCTACGATTTTATAATTTTTGACATATCGAAAGCTCGGGATATTGACTATTTAGCATACACCTATTTTTCTTACTTTTCTATTTATCTTATAAGATCATTTTTTCGAACATCAAAAGTTATCGTTGGGTTAAAATTAAATTTAAGATTAAAATTGATATATTTAATATAATATTTTCTTTATATATTAGTATTTTTTATTGTGTCCAAAAATTTCATAAGTATGTTTATCTCTCTGCTTCACAATTTTAAAATTACTTTAATAGTGACTGCGTGTAGTTGTTTGTTATACTTAATAAATTAGCAACTTTGTTAGTAACAACTCACTAGAATTCAAAAAAGCGAACAAATTTCTTGAAAAATAAATCTTATTATTAATGTTTATTTGGTGTCATAACTTAACTTATAATTTAAAACGTCGACCTTCATTCTTTTGAGAATTGGTCCTGTCAATGTCAATTTGAAAACATGATAAAAGCATATTCTTCAAACAGTAATTTCGGGACTCGTGACAGAACATCACGTTTATCAATTTCTATTTAAAAAATTTCACATTGTAAATAAGAAGTCAGCAAAAAATTCGTTAATGACATATATTATTTCGTAAATTTCGAAAAACAAGCACAATAAATACAATCTACAGCAAATTCTTCTTTATTTAATCTAAAGGTAAATCAAATACGTTTTTCAAATTTGGTAAATTGATTCACTTATATTGATTGCAATAATTTGAAAAAAAAAAAATTGAACTTCAGAAAAAGCGATAGAGACAATGACAGAATTTTATCATTTGGAGATCTACAATCCACTTTCTAGAAACTTTAATAATATGACGAGGTGGTTGAATTTAACATATGTAAACTTATCACACAACAGAATTCATAACTTACCAATGGAATTAGGCACTTTACCTTTTCTTAAACGACTTAATTTATCACACAATCAAATTGGAATTTCTGACGGATTTGGATGGCTGTGGATAAAGCAAGCTGCGATTAGGAATACTTTACGTTTTCTTGATATCGGCTATAATTCAGTAGGTTATATTGTAATTTAATTTATTAATTATTTAAGTTTAATTATTCAAGATATTATAAAAGAACTAATTAAAATAAATTTATTCATGAAAATAATCACAATTAATGATATTTTGCCAATGTCAATTTATCGTTATTTATAGATAACCGAATTACCACATTATATAGGAAATTTAAATGCTTTATTAGTATTCAAAGTTTCCCACAACATGTTGAGATGTTTACCACAAACCATTGGAGATATGCAAAGTCTTAAAATTTTGGATGTGTCGTATAATTTGTTAATGTACTTACCAGCAACAATTACACATCTGCGATTGCAAACCTTATATATTTCAATGAATACATATCTAACGAAGAAGATATATCGAAATAATTATGTGACTCTGAATCTTACTGAAATATCATTTGCAACATTGCAGCGACATAGGTTTGTTGTTTTTATTGATATGCTGTAATGTTTGCTGTGTAATGCATATGTAGTATGTATTACACATTTATATAAAACCTTCTCTCTCTCTCTCTCTCTCTCTCTCTCTCTCTCTCTCTCTCTCTCTCTCTCTCTCTCTCTCTCACTCACGCACTCACTCATTCACTCACTCACTCACTCACTCATTCACTCGTTCACTCACACTCTTACACTCACATTTAATGCACACATATGTTTTATAAACATAACTGTACAAATATAAATAGAATGCTCGTTCTTGTTTTTATTTCTTACAAAATTTTTTGATCTGTAGTTAAATTTCGARAGTGCCAGTTTTAACAAGGATCGTGATACTAACGATTTTTAGATTATAAATTATAAAGATAAATAATGAAAGAAACCTTAGGAGATTTTATAACATTAAATGTTAACATATATATATTGATGACTTCAATATTTGTTAATTAGATAACCAGAATATTGAATCCAATAATTAAATTACATTTAGATTAAAAACTGTAGACAAAACGTAGCGAATTTTGACGAATTATATAATTGCTCATAAGATGTGGTAATCTAGAGAAAAAAAACAAATATTGGTTAAAAGAAGAATTAGGAAAGTGTGTCTTCTGTAAGAAGGCAAAGGATACGCTGGAACATTATGTAGGAGAGTGTGAGAAAACAAAAGCATGGTTAGAGAGTTGGGAGACAGGAATGAAGAAATATTAGGAAGGTTATGGGGAGAGGATCTTGATAGATGTAAAGAAAAGATATTCAAGAGATTATGGAGAGAAAGAGAAAAAAGAGTTAAGAAAGTAAAAGAGGAAGAGTAGGATAGAATAAGTGAGGTGGTGAGTAGCAAGATAAGTGAAGAAGAGTGAATAGGTGAAGGAGCTCGTAGAAGTTGATATTCATAGTGTAAAAGAAAGCGAGGATAAATGAAGGCGAGCGGGCTGTGAAAAGTATTTATTTTGTAATGCCGACGCGAGATCGAGTTGTATTAAATGGTAATAATAATTTAAGAGATATAAGGATAGTATAGGGATAGGAGTAGGTAAGAATATCTCTCTGAATTTTCTGGAGTGAAATCTCACTCCAATGAGTGAAAATACTGCCACTCTAGAAATGGAGTGGCAATATTTTCACTCGTTTTGAGTGAGATTTCACTCGTTTGGATAAGATTTCACTCCAGAAAATTTAGAGAGATGGTTGGATGAATGGGTTTTAGTGCAATTTCTGTAAACCAAGTCCCCTTCTTGACTGTATATATTATATGTATTGCGGTTTATAAAAGAATGTATTATATATATGTATA
>JANQDE010000124.1:345537-370924 GCA_037157785.1 Cephalotes varians
TTTAATAGTGAAAATCTATAATACACGTTGCGTGCATTAATAGCATTTCTCCGTACGCACCCACGTTATGACATCTTCTACTATGTAATGTTACGCCTGTGCATGATGCTTGTTTTCCTGCTGGATTACTTGCGTTTTAGTAAATTACTAAAATTGCACCAGAAAGCAGAACTTTTAGTTTTTCTAGAATTTTTTTTCTAGAATTTCAACAAGCATCGTGTATCGCAGGCTGTCCGTTCCATGATATACCGATAGATCCCGTCACAATTCATAACACTGTTTTTCCATATATGTAATTACATTTTTCACTGGGCGGCACTGACAATAAGTGCGCATTGAAATCGACACTGTCAGAAAAATTAAAACTTATAGCCTATAAGTTAACAAAAGGATGTTCTCATGATATCTTAAAAATTTTTTTTTAATATCTTAAGAACACCTTTTAACTGTTTAACTGTTTTTTTTTTTTTTGTTATCTTGTGTCGAATATTTGCACTGAGTGCGCACAAGTTTGGCCAGTAAAAAACTCTATAACAAATAATTAAAAAAAAAAAATTAGCCAAATTCCAAGTGTAGAAATTCTATAGTCGGCTTAATTCGATTGTAGAGCTCTCCACACTCCATGGTCGATACTTGCACTTACATTT
Source organism: Cephalotes varians (assembly GCA_037157785.1). NCBI lineage: Eukaryota > Metazoa > Arthropoda > Insecta > Hymenoptera > Formicidae > Cephalotes > Cephalotes varians. Next base: position 346,185 of record JANQDE010000124.1, read on the forward strand.
AGATATATGATGTTTGATATGAATAGAAATATTGACAACCGACGAGCCTTGTTTCGTTTTGCATAATAAGAAGCTCGACATTTACAAAAATGTGATTCACAAAGAAATAATTATCAGAATTAAGAGTCTATCTCATGTAATTGTATATTTCACATTTATAAGTTTATCGCATCTATCAATGTAACTGATTTATAGTAAATGATTTCTCATTTGTCCTCGTTTATATTAATATTTGTAATATAATATTAGAGGTTTGTTATCAATATGAGCAATGGCCGCGAAAAAGAAAGTCGTTACACATTTAATTATAAAGCAATTACATTGAAAGAAATAAAATACTATAATATGATACGTAATATATTAAAACATAAACAATAGTATATTGTAGTATATACATGTACACTTTACATATTATAAAGTTTATATTTAATAATATTCGTATGAATACACAACAGTATGTTTGTAACACAACAATTCTAATTGAACTTAAAATAAATATTTTATTTTAAATCATTACTTATAAAATAATAATAATTATTTAGCCCTTCCACGATATTATAATTTTTAATAATTATTTTATTATTAAATAACGATTATATAAATATTTTCATGTAAAGCATGTCAAATTATTTTAGGTTTCAGGAAACCTAAGATTCAGGACCTCTATATCAAACTAACTTCCCTCTATTTTCCTTAAAAAGATAAAGCACCCAGACAATACGCATGTCTAAAAGACATCTTAACCTTTTGCGGCATACATTTTCTGGAGGACAACTTTTTCGGAAGTAATACGATTTTATAGGTTTTTGTGGTCACTGATCACGAATCCGTCAGATTTGCAAAATTCAAAATGACGAATCCAATACGCGCGGCGGACTACTTGACAAAAATTCTAGAATTCGAGGTTTAAAAAAATATTGCCGTATTCTACGTATAAACTTTTCTAAAAAAAGGAGATTAAATCGGTTCTCGCATCGAAGTATTGTTGCCGCTTTTCCGCAATGTTGATTGATTCTCTCTCTCTGCGCTAACTTCGTGAGCAGCTGTTATCATGGAGTTAGCAAATGACCATTTATAGACATGTGCATTAATAGAAGGTTATTATTGCAATTTATTATAAAAAATAATAAAGAGTAAAAAATAAAAAACTAAATAGCGCGCGCGAAGCACGTGTTTGTGGTGTCTAGTTTGAAATAAAAAAGGTCTGCAGCGATTTTTTGTAAAAATGCATACTTTTCGAGGAAAAAAATCATGAACATCTGAAATCGTAAAAGTTACTTCCAGAAGAACATTCGACTATCAGGCCAAAGAAATTTAGTTAATTTTTGGGTAAAGTACATACGATATAAAGAGTGTTTGAGGTAACTGATCACGAATCCGTCGTAGATTCGCAAAATTCAAAATAGCGGACCACTTGAAAAAAATTTCAGAAATTGAAATTAAAAATACAGCCGTATTCTACACAAAATTTGAGAAAAAAAATGTATGGAGATTTTTTTGTAAAAATGCCTCCTTGTTGTGTAAAAAAATCATAAATTTATGTTTTTGAATATTCATAATTTTTTTCATTGAAAACGATGTCGTTCTATAAAAAATCGCTCAAAAGCTTTTTTATTCTAAATTTTACGTAGTATACAGTTGTATTTTTTTCTCCTCAAATTCTGAAATTTTTGTCAACTAATCAACATATTGGATCCGCCATTTTGAATTTTGCAAATGTGACAATGGATTCGTAATCAGCGACCCCGAAAACCCCTATATACCAATCATCGTAAGGATACGCTTAAAAATTTCTTCAATAATGAATTTTTTCTAAAAAAAGCTATTTTTTGCTGTTTTTTAGAATTTGTTTATTTATATTAACAAATTGACAAAAATTGTAAACAATTTGCACACGAATTTTGATTCTGTAACATATCAAGATCATAAAATTACAAAAAAAACCCGGCTAAATCGAATAAAAACTACTTTGAAATCGCAAAAAAGTGTTTTAAAAAAGGTGGCACATGAGTATGCTGCAAAAGATTAACGGATAATGCCACTCTAGCGGCTGAAAAAAGGCATGATTTTGATAATTTTTTTTATGCGCACAGTAAATCCAATACAAAATTCATTTCAAGGCTTATTATACAATTATATATTTATTATACAAATTTTAAATAACAATTAAAAAATCTTTCATATCTTTTTGTAACAAAATGGCGACGCTAGCGCCCTGCAAAGAAAAGCTCTCTTTGTGAATAGTAGTACACGGGCGGTAAAATATCTCGTCCAATTTTCAGTCTAGAATAGAGGAGCGAAAAATTTAAATTTTATATATAATTTACTAGCGAAGTACGTATAGAAAAAAAATAATATAAATTTTTGTGAAAATGGTGTCGGTTGGAAAAAAATTTTCATTTTTCACTGAAAAATTACGTAGAAAATTATTTGTAAAAAAAGAAGTTCTCAATAAGACGAGAAATCCGTACATAATTCTGTAGAAAATATAATTTTAAAGCTGCAGTAAAAATTTCAAACGAATCAATGAAGATTTCTTGGAGTTATGTTACCGTCCAATTTGAACAATGCAGTTTCGAGAGAAACGCGTTTAAAGTTTTACTTATCATTTTTCCTATCATGGTAAACTTCGATTTACAATCTGCGATGCATGCGCCATACAACTGACCCTCTAAATTAAAGGAGAAGCTTAGAGTTTCTTGGAATTCGTAGGTAATTTAATCCCTCCATTATTCCAGGTATGTCGGTCATGACAATAGGGCACAAAGGCTCAGAAGAAGCTCGGAGCGCTCTACGCGCAGCTACGTATATTAACTAGAATAAGCATTAAAAAATTTTTCCCCTCCATAAAACTCATCAAACCTTATTCTTAAGATCTTTAAGTATAATTTGAACTAAAAAATTTTTTTCGATTTTTTGAATATTTTAGAGTGACATTATCCCTTAAAGACATCTTTTTTAGACATGCATGTCTAAAAGACATCATAAAGATTTTTTTTAAACATGCATATTGTCTGGGGCAGAAGTAACTTTGAAATTTCAAATAAGTACTAATAAATTTCAAGTAAATATCTAATAAAACATCTAATAATTATTTCCATATGTTAAAAAAGACAATTAACTCCTATCCAAAACGTTTTTCTTAGAACAACAACCTTTGAAACTTATGATCGTTTAACGTTTAAAATGAAACGATTTGATGAAATCAAAGTAAACTGAAAATAAAAATAAAATTATATTATAATAAAAATATTATAATAAAAATAAAATTACGAAATAAAATTATAATTTATTTTATTATATGCTAAAAATGTTTGGCAGTTTACTTCTAAATTGTTCCATTTGTTCCAAGAATAAAAAAATTATTTCGAATTCGAGATAACATTTCAAAAATTACTGTGACACATATCGCTTTTTTTAAGCTAAACATGTGTTTATAAATAAATACAACACTTGAAACATTTAATCAATTAAATTGTAATATTATTTTATGTTTTATTTTTACTTTCAGTTATCTCAATTTAATCAAGTTGTTTCACTCTAATCTTTACACTCTAATTTTTAATATATCTAATAACTTTTAAAGAAATAAATTTAAGAAAAAGAAGTTTTAGTAAAACTTCTATTTAATGTAGATTGCGGCAACGATTGGTTTTACATAGGTACTCATTTGAAGTTTCAAAATTGCTATCTCCGCTTTACTCTCTTAGGGAGAAGCGGGAATAATATATGGAAAAGGATCAATCTCAATATGAATTTAAAAGTCTTTGAAACCTAAAAAAATCGAAAACGATTAAAATTGATCGCGTATTTCTTGAGATTAAATGGTAAATAATTTATGTGCCATCCTATGTATCATAATCTATATCTAGAAAGAGTGACCGCAAAATTAGCCCATTTTTGGTCCCGCGATTTTGGAATTGAATTGTGTGCCAAACGATAGCTTATGATGAAACATTAATGACAACAAATTTTCAAGTTGAACCTATAATTGATTTAAGCAATATGAGGGGTCAAAGTAGTTAAAATTCATTAAAGCCTCAGCCCATATGTTTTGAGGCACGAACTTTTATATCTGTCCGATAATTTAAAACTTCATATCCAGGGGTTTTGCTGGCTGCTAACAACAAATTTGAAAWCAGATTTTCCCCAAAAAATTCAAAATGGCCAGTTTAATATGGCTAACATATATTTAAAAAATGTTTTAATTTCTATGAAAAATATCTATGTGTTTTCTCTGATTATAAATCTGAATATCCAAATCTAAATTCAGATTATAACGAATAAAAATAATTAATATCGCTAATTACATTATAGACCGAACAATGTAATGGAATCTTCGTCCAATCTGTCTGTCCATTTTTCCGTCTTTTCTGCCTTTGGTCTTCYTCAGCCTTTATTTCTGTCTATTTCTGTATCTGTTTATCTCTGCCTATATCTGTGTCTGTCTGTCTCTGACTGTTTCTGCCACAGTCTGCGTCTCTCTGTCTTTGTCTCCGTCTATCTCTATTTCTGTTTATAATATCATTGAATTTTGTTCTGTAAATCGATCTGCAATAAAAATCCATACTGATATTTAGTTTCCTTGATTTTGTTCTTTATTAATGATTATGGATACATTATATATATCACGATTGGGTATATTTATGATATTGGCCCATCCAAGAAGTCACACAATTGTCATAATGTGACTGCAATGATGTGACCTTGTGCAATTCAAGCACCACTTTCACATGTACAATAATATTCTGTAACTAAATCTCCTGTTTTAGCTTTATCCATGAGTACGAATATATAATGATGTTTTYCACCACGGTATCGAGATTTCGTGTAGGCCTTGACTAGCAAAGGATTTTCAACCCATTTGTATAGTCTAAGGTTGCAGTTCGATGTCTAGGTTTCAGTCAAACTTTCGCACCAGAAAAGTTCCCTCTTTTGATGTTCTGCATAATACGAGATCGCATTTCTTATTTGATATAGACCGAGGCTGAAGTAATATAAATCATCTATTGTGAGCTGAGGAAATTCAAGTTGTTGATTATTTTCTTCATTATCAATTGCTGTATATTCAAGTTCAAGATATGATTATTTAACTTGAGAAAGATTGAATTCCTGAACAACGATTTTTAAACGATTTGGAATGTTCACCCGAGATTTCATTATATGCGCAATATCTTCATAACTTGTGTCACTTAAAATTGGTTTATGAAATAAGTTTAAAAGGGCAAAAGCAATTTGGAGAGATTCATAATCGTTTGTCAAAGTTGCATTATGAACTGACAGAGAAAAGATTTTGAATTTCTTTTTAAGTCGAAAACCTAATATCCAGCGATATTCCGTGTCCAAATCTTGATTTCAATAGTATCAAGCTAGAGACAATAAACCTGCAATTTCTTGTTAGTAGTTAAGAAATTTACAACATCATGAAAACCTCTATCTACTAAAACGGTGTCGCCTTCATGAATGGTGTTCATTTCATCTGAATATCTACTGAAACAATATTGTAATATAGTTGCATCATTGTGAGTCGCGTCAAATGGTCTAAGAACAAAAAGTACTCAACCGTCAGGCAAACCACCATAGATTTGACGAGTGGCATTTTTTTTTTGCTCACTCCACAATTGCTTTTGTCTTGCATAATTTTTCGATTTTTGTGCAAGACGGTAGATGATATCAAATATACTATAAGTTTTATCATCGAATATCAAACGATGTTTTTGCCATTAATATGTAATAATCGATCAAATGCATTAATTAACGGTTTGACAGTTATCGACAGTTTAAATGAAATACTATAAACTAAGATTGTTTTTTAACCTCTAAGTGGCTAACTTATTGAGTCATTATTTACACTATGTCATCGACAATTAAAAATTGCGCTTCCTTGTAATGTTAACTGCTGAAGAAGACTCTGTGAAGTCGAAACGTACAATTTATGATTTCTAATCGATTGTCACATGTTACCGACTTATTAATAAATTCAAATTTGTAATTACACACTCTATAATAACCTGAATCTGCTCGTTTATTGGCTTGTAAATATAATTACCATCTTATCGAATGCATTTGGAAAATTACATCTTAAAAATCTTGATCTGTCACAAAATTGCTTTGAATTAACTAAATGGCTATGGATAGAACAGAATGCCATTAAAAAACACTTTGCTTTATCTAGATGTAAGCAATAATTCCGTAAGTCATATTACATCTAATTACTAAAATATGACAATTAAAACTCATTAAAACGATCGATTTTATCATATACTTTAGAAATATATTGTTGCACGTGCCATAAAACGCGTTTTAATTCATCAAATGCATCTTGGCATTTATCTTCCCAAATAAATTTATTTTTATTTTCTGTTAAAGTATATAAAGGTTTAACTAAAGAAGAAAATCCTTTTATAAATTTTCGATAATAAGAACTGGATCCTAAAAAGCTCCGTAATTGTTTTTTAGTATACGGAATTGGCCATTCTTTCACTGCGGCGATCTTTTCAGGATCTGTCGTAACACCTTTCAAAGAAACTATATGTCCCAAATATTTAACATGTTTTTCAAAAAGAATACACTTTTCCAGATTAATTCTTAAATTTACAGAACGTATTCGGAGAAAAACCATTTTGAGATTATTTAAGATTTCATTAAAATTTTTTCCAAAAATAATTATGTCATCTAAATAAACCAAACAAATTTTAGACAGCAACCCGTGTAAAACTTTTTCCATCAATCGTTGAAAAGTGGGGGTCGTTACATAGACCGAAAGACATAACGATAAATTGCCAAAGACCATTACCAATAGAAAAAGCAGTTTTCTCTCTATCTTTGGAATTAATTTTAATTTGCCAATAACCGCTCTTCAAATCTATAATGGAAAACCAAGTGTTACCTGAGAGTTGATCAAGAATGCCGTCAATCCTTGGAAGAGGAAATGAATCTTTTTTACCGTTTTAGAATTTAATTTCCTATAGTCCACACAAAATCTTATTGTTCCATCTTTCTTTTCTACTAAGACCGCAGGTGACATCCATGGACTTTGTGATTCCTCTATAACTCCTTGTTTTCTCATATCCTCAATAATTTTATTAACTTCCTCTCATCTGAAAAGGGATTCTACGGGAAATCCGTTTAATAGGAAGAGAATCTTTTAAATTTATTACATGTTCAACAACATTACAATTTCCAGCAATAACTTCTTTTGAAAAAACATCTTGAAATTCCTCTAAGAAATCAATAAAAATTTCGCGTTGTCCTTCATTCAGATTTTTTGAATGGTTTACAAAGAGTTCCTTCAAAGAGAACGGAACTCTTTTAGTAAATTCCCCTATATGAGCCACTTGCTTACTCACATTTGATTCCCCAAAAACTGAATCGAAAATATTATTCAAGTTGATTTTCCTGAGAAAATCTACTCCCAAAAGGCAATCATCAGAAATTTGAGACAAACATTGATTCTTATAAACAATTTTCCCAGTTCAATTTCCGTATCAATTTTAAATTTAATAGAAACATTTTCTCCAGTGGGATATCTCAATTTACAATTTCCCACATTAATTTTCCTTTCCGTCCCATTGATAAATTTATTACTAATAATTGAAACATCGGAACCTGTCTACCCTATAATATAATAAACATAATAGCCCGAATAAACATTCTTTCCCATTTAATTTTCCCTTGTAACAAAAATCCTCGCTTAATCGCTTGACTCTCTTTAAAAAGGAAAAATTAAATTTCGGGTTCTGGTCTTCATTAGTTGATCTTTCGAAGAGATCAACTAATCCGAGTTTCCCTCTCTGCTGGGGCATTCAAAACGAAAATGTCCTTGCTTACTGCAGAGCCAACACTCCTTCCGGCTTGAATCATTGGTTTTATTTTTACGAAAAACGTTTTTAATTTCCTTACTTCCTTTTTCAACTTCCTTTTCCTCCTCTACTTTTTTATTCCCCTGATTCCTTTTCTCGAGAAAATTCAGCCTTGAAAAATTTAAATTTCCCCTCCCTCTATCATAACATTCTTCCTGAATCTCTTTAATAGCTCTAGCTCTTACCATGGCCGTTTTTAAGGAATTGATCCCCTCCAAACGAAGAGTTTTTTTTTACAAAGTTATCTACAAGCCCCGAAATAAATTGTGAACACGCAATTTTATCTCGAAGCGCAAATGTTCCTTCCGGATATGCTAAACGGCAAAGCCTTTCAAGATCAGATCCGAACGAAGCAAAATCTTCTCCGACCTTTTGTTTTCGACTTGTAAAAGAAGCATAGAAATTTTGCGAGAGATGTCCCTCTCCAAAACGCAACTCTAATTTCAATTTTAAATCCGCGTAATTTAAATTCATCGGATCTTCTACCGATTCTAATACTGCACGCGCCTTCCCCCTCAAACAGGAAGCTAATGAAACTGTTTTCATTTCGTTCCAACGACTCGCGCGCGCTATTAATTCTGCGCGAAAAACTCTCGAAGCGGAACCGTCATATGTGTCCAACTTTAATTTTAAACCGAACTCTACTTGAATATCTGCACTCGCGTCCGCGTCCGCGCTTCGAGATGCCACGCACGCGCCTCCGCTTGCGATCGTGTTCACGCTTTGCGCTGTCGCGATCGCGTCCCCACTCGCGGCCGCATCTATACCACGCACCGCGTCATTCGAAATATTATAGGAGTGACTTAGCTGAATTCGCAGCTGCTGGAGCTCCTCGTCGCGCTGCCGCTCTCTCGCTGCCATCTCCGCCTCCCGATGCGCTTGTTCCTCCCGTAGTTGTCGAATTTCCCGCATCACGGATTGAAGAGCCGTCGACTCGGGAGTAAATTCTGTCGTTTCTGGACGAAGCCGCTTCCTGGTCGTGGAGGCTCTCGTCAATCGCTGCTCTCACGTCTTTCGCTCACGAATGAAAGACAAGATGTTTAAACGAGAACACAACTTTATTTCTGAGGAAACGATTACAAACACGCGACACGTCTTCTTCCAGAGAAGTCCCGCGTTAATCTGAACATTCCAACATCGCCTTAGCAACCGATCAACAACGATCGTTCGATCGGTTCGCCAGCTGACTCGCGCGGCTCGCTTATGTACAGGGCAGGACTCGCAACAATATAATTAACACGCTACCATCATAATCATTAACTTATTACTATTTACAGTTGAACATAACAATTGCCATTTCATATTGACAGACTGAATGCTTTAAGAATTAAATGTTTCTGATAACATATTGAAACGATTATCACCCCAGACGGCACAGTAACGTTTTAAAAATATAATTTAAAATGTACATGTTGAACGTTTTGGACATATTAAAAACATCCAGATTAGATCCATAAATATTTTTAAAACGTTTTAAAAACATCTAATATTACCATTTTGGACTTCTTAAAAACGTACATTTTAGGACGCAATGGACTAAAACTGGACTAAATTAATATATTAAACAAATTTTACACTACAATCCAAACAAAATGATTCTCATAAATTTTTAAATATATCGTTGAACTAGCTTACTCGCCAAGCATTTAATATATGATTGAGATTCTTACCTTTGGAGTCAATCATATTCAATTACGTGATAAATATGATTGTTTATCTACTTATCTTTATATAAAATAAGTTATATAATAAGTATAACATTTAAACAACTTATTCATTTTAATACAAATTAAAGTTAACTTAGCAATTTATATTTTAAAATTGATATTACAATTACTATTAACAAATTAGGTTCTTCCAGCGTAGCATTAAAAGCAAGTTTTAATTTTAACCCTTAGCTGCCACACTGGGGTCAAATTAACCCCAGCCAAAATCAAGTTCAATTTGAATATTTTTATCAGAAGAAATTTTTACTTATGGTGCCAACTGTCGTTAGTTGAAGGATGCTTCTTCCCTCTCGAGCCCAGAGCATGACGTTGTAAGCATTAGTGTAGTTTTGTGCAGTCGTGTGAAGTGGAGTGGTGCTGTCAGAGTCCCCAGTGTGACAGCTACCATTATTTACTCGATTTTTTTCGAAAATTTTTGTTGACAGTGTTTTGATTTTGTTGTGAAGAAAAAAACGTAAGTAAAACATTGTGATTGGTCTGAATTTTTTAAAACGTGTTTATAATACAATTTCGGGGTTATTTTTGTCGTACTTGCGTTGGGCTTTAACCTAATTCTCTTATGTATGATACTATTTAGCTTTTATTCCTCATTTATAATAACATTTCATAATGCAGAATATTCAAAAATTCATGATACATGATGAATAAACAGTAAAATGTCGAAATTTTTTTTTCTAAAAATAGCTCATTTTAAAGTTAAAAAAAAACCTTTTTTTCAACGCTGACTATCAAACGATTTTTTTCTTAAAGATATATATTTCAAGAGTATCCCATTCAATTTTTATCTCTTAATATAAAAAAATTGAATAGTTATGATTGTTTTAGTGAAAATAGTCATTTTTTCCATTTTTTTAAATTCAACAATTTTTTTTAATACTAAATATTATCTTTTTATAAATGAACACATACTGTCTTCTAAAACAATTCTTAACAATTATCAGAAAATTTTTTTTAAGTTGAAAAAGTCAATAGCCGCTTCGCAATACAATTTTTTAACGGTGGGGTACGAAACGCCCCAGTGTGGCAGCTATGTTATTCTGAAGTGAAGTGTGGCAGCTAAGGGTTAAAAAAATTTTAATAAGAAATTTTATTGTAATATATTTTTATTACATAGTAACAATATCCATATTCTTATCATTAATACTTTTTGTATCACATATATTCGTATATGACATATTTGTAACGTACAAAAATAAAATAAAATAAATTTTCTTTGATGTTATTAATAATAATATGAAAAGATAGTAGGCCAATGTACAAACAAGTTAAATGTTAGTTTCTTCAATTAATTTGCGATATCAAATAATACACATAATCATGAAGTGTTTCAACTTGATTAAATCTTCTCTAGCCGTTATTACAAATATAATGTATATCTTCTTATTGTTATATTAAATTTATATTATGTTATATTAAATCTTATTGTTATATTAAATTTGTAATAATGACTAAAGAGGACTTAGTTAAGATAAAATATTTTGTGATTTTATATATTATTTCAAAATAATTTGATAAATTTTCGTAAGGAAATGGACGTTTGGACCAGATCGATACTATAACATACTCTAGTATAATAATTTTTCTAAGTGGAGGCACTTCGAAAATTTTAAGGTCACATTTTTAAACCTCCACTTTTTTAAATGGCATGCTGTACTTTTTTAACCTTAGTGTAATAGCGGGTGTTTAGACGATTTTAACGACCTATAATAAAAGATCATTCGTCATTAAATAAAGAAATAAAACAATGATTCCTACGTCAAAAGTATTCAAAATGATGTCCGTTAATACACTGCAATCGTTCAATTCCAGAAGCACGTACACTTCTTAACACTTACGTTCGTCGCACATGCTCCAATAATCGTTGCTTCATATTTTCCGATGTGGTCGACTTCCTAATATACAATGTTTTTTAATATTCCCCATAAAAAAAAGTCGAGCGGTGTTATAGCATGTGAACGAGCTAGCCACGAAATCGACCCATCGCATCCTATCCATCGATTTGAGAAGATTTTATTGAGTGTAGCTGTTACTCTATGTCCGTGGGGCATCCATCATGTTGATTACTCGACAAATATGCAATTGTACATCTTCTAATAAAATTCCGAGATTGTTGTGTAGAAAGTCACCATATTTTATGCTATTAAGTGTTCCATTGATAAAATATGGTCCGATTAATTTGTCGCCTATGATATCACACCATACATTTACCGACCATTTATTTACCATTTATTGCGGTTAACGATCAATTTCTCTTAACCACTGCGGATTCTCATCCGATCGGTAATGCATATTATGCAAGTTTGCAAGACCATAATTAGTAAAGCTTACTTCATCAGTAAATAATATTAATGAAAAAAATTCATTGTGCATTTGATGCTCCATTGACAAAACACAATTTTCAAAAGCCGTACCGTGTAAATCTTGGTGAAGATTAATATGATATGGATTTATGTTTAGCAAGAATTTGTAATATGCTCCTTTTATTAATGCCTGACTCACGTTATATCTGTCTTGAACTAATTTGAGGATTATCATTCACTGTTGCAAATACGTTGATTTCGTTGTCTTCATGACACGTTCTTTTTTGACGTTCAAATTTTCGCGTAATCACTGGAAAATAGAAGTAACGAATTATTGGCAGCATGTGCGACAATCAGTCCGCAAGTGTTAAGAAGTGTACGTGCTTTTTGAATTGAACGATTGCAATGTTGCAATGCAAATAGACATTTTTGACGTAAGAATAATTGTTTTATTTCTTTATTTATGACGAATAATCTTTTATTACAGGTCGTTGAAAATCATATAAACATCTGCTATTACACTAAAGTAAAAGTACAGCATGCCGTTTAAAAAAGTGGAGGTTTAAAAAAATGACCTTGAAATTTTCGAAGTGCCTCCACCTAGAAAAATTATTACTAGCATACGTCATCTTCTTGATGCCCTACAACTTTTGTAATTACAATATTTTCATATCTCTAAAAATAGCGGTGATATTCAAGGTGGACAAAGTTATTGCTCCACCCAATGCACTAAATATCACAAACTCGCGTTTTCCGCGCTTTTTAACGCTTTATGTTTTACTTTTTACTATATTCGCTTTTACACTATTACCAAACACTTGCTTTTATCCCCTCGATATACATAACTATCAAAATATGTAATGACAGTTGCTCAGTAATGCAGCAAGAGAATCAGTTAGCATCTCGAAAAAAAGGCAACAATACGTCGATATATGTGAGTATCGATGTACACACATATCTTTTTTTAGATAGAATATAATATATACATACTTTATTTATTATATATTTATTATATATTTAATATATATTTATTATATATTATATATTTATTATAATTTTTATTATTAAAAACTTATTATGTTAATGTATTATTAATTGTGGTATAAATATGTAAATATTTCGTGCGATGCAAACATCAATTGCGCCTCGATATATCTTTAAATTTATGTTAAACTAAGGTTTTGTAAACTTGTGTGGATTGCGACACACTTATTAAAGATGGTAAATATCCGCAAATTATCTAATTCTAATAAACATGAAAAAATTAAGAAAAGGATATACTGATTATTTATTTATATCATTTTACTTTCTCCACTTTTAATTTTTTATTGAACGTAATTTTAAAAAAATTATTTCTCAGATACATAATAAAGTATATGTGAAAAATGCGTTTTTTTCTATTTTCTGTGACAACTTTGCCGTCATAGAAGCGAGTCATTTTCAGATACAAAAAGTTTAATAATTGTAATTTAATTTAAAATTTGATTTTGATTTCTGCTATCGTTGAAAATCCATCTTTACACATATACAATTTAGTTGTAAAAAGTGTGAAAAGTGTGAAAAGTGCGAAAAGAATTGTCCACGCAAGTTTGTATATACAGCTTCCCGAAATAACGAAGAGTTTACATTCTAAATTTCTTTGCCACCCAAAAATTGGTGAATAAGGAATCACTGTTTTAAGACTCTCAGTGTTATTACATTTATAAGTTCTTGTGTACTTATGTAACATATACATCGTATACTTATATATCATATATGTATATATATTTTACTAATATATACTAATACGTATATTTAATTAATAATAATAATTTATATATTTTTTTAAATATATATATCTTATTTAAATATAAGTCTATTTTATTACTTTTTAAATAGTAAAATGTATAGTTATGTAATATATAATTATATTCTTTAAGATAGCCTGTGATATATACATATCTTTTTACAAGTACATGTAATAAATACGAAACTGAAGTTTGTAAATATAAAAATCCATTCTTAGTCAATATGTATGTTTATCATTATAAAAATATTTTTTACGTTAGAAAAACAAACATTACCTTAATAACATTTAAATTTATTAAATATAATTATTATTTAAGTAAAATTATAGTTTGTCGTTCCTTTTTATAACCTTTTTATTTTTTTTTTTGTTGAATTTATTTTATATGAATCCTTATAATACCGCAAAAAATATGTAATTTTTGATGTATCTATTAAAATTAACATGTTTCTTTTAAAAATAAAGTTATTTTTACGTTTTCTTCTTTTATTTTATTGTAAAATATGTGTGGTTTACGTAAAAGAAAAAAAAATTATTTTCTGTAAATGAAAGTAAAAATAAAATGTCATTATGTATGCATTAAAATTGGAAAGTGGATATACAGGTTTTAAGATACTAAAAAGATTAATATGTAACGTACACATCTTTATTCGAAATTCACGAGAAAAACCGCGAAAGAATTATTATGCCTATTATTATTATTATGTATGTAAATTAACATTACCAATTTTCAAGTTATTAACAATTTTTCCTTTCTGACTACCATCTTCTCGCTGTTTCTGTTGAACACAACATATATATGTTAATATAAAATGAATTCAATGAAAAATAAAAAGAATTATTTCTCTTATTTTCCTATTATCTTATAAGACCATATTTTCAAACATCTAAAGTTATCGTAGGTTTAAAATTAAGATTAAAATTGATTTTATAAAATATTTTCTTTATATATTAGTATTTTTTACTCTCTAAAAATTTCATAAGTATGTTTATCTCTCTTCTCCATAATTTTAAAATTGAATTGTGATAGTAATTGCGTGTAATTCTTTATGTTTATTATACTTATTAAATTAGCAACTTTGCTAATAACAACTCGCTAGAATTAAAAAATGCGAACAATATTCTTGAAAAATAAATCTTATTATTAATGTTTATTTGGAGTCATAGCTTGTAATTTAAAACGTCGACCTTCACTACTGTTTAAAAATTGGTCCTGTCAATGTCAATTTGAAAACAATTCATAATAAAAGCATATTCTTCAAACAGTAACATCGCGACTCGTGACAGTACATCACGTTTATCAATTTCTATTTAAAAAATTTCACATTGTAAATGAGAAGTCAGCAAGAAATTCGTTAACGACATATATTATTTTGTAAATTTCGAGAAACAAGCATAATAAATACAATCTACAGCAAATTCTTCTTTATTTAATCTAAAGGTAAATCAAAAACATTTTTCAAATTTAATAAATTGATTGACATAAATTGATTGCAATAATTAAAAAAAAAACATTGAACTTTAGAAAAAGCGATAGAGATAATGACAGAATTTTATCATTTGGAGACCTACAATCCACTTTCTAGGAACTTTAATAAGATTACAAGGTGGTTGAATCTAACAGATGTAAACTTATCATACAACAGAATTCATAACTTGCCAATGGAATTAGGCACTTTACCTTTTCTTAAACGACTTAATTTATCACATAATCAAATTGGAATTTCTGAGAGATATGAATGGCAATGGATAAAACAAGCTGCGATTAGGAATACTTTACTTTTTCTTGATATCAGCAATAATTCAGTAGGTTATATTATAATTTAATTTTTATATTGTAATTTAATTATTTAAGTTTAATTATTTAAGATATTATAAAAGTACTAAATAAAATAAATTTGTTATTCCTGAAAATAATTACAATTAATGATATTTTGCCAATGTCAATTTATCGTTATTTATAGATAACCGAATTACCACATTATATAGGAAATTTAAATGCTTTAGTAGTATTCAAANAATCCACTTTCTAGAAACTTTAATAATATGACGAGGTGGTTGAATCTAACAGATGTAAACTTATCATACAACGGAATTCATCACTTACCAATGGAATTAGGCACTTTACCTTTTCTTAAACGACTTAATTTGTCACATAATCAAATTGGAATTTCTAATGGATATGGATGGCAGTGGATAAAGCAAGCTGCGATTAGGAATACTTTACTTTTTCTTGATATCAGTAATAATTCAGTAGGTTATATTGATATTTAATTTATTAATTATTTATTATTTAAGATATTATAAAAGAACTAATTAAAATAAATTTGTTATTCATGAAAATAATTACAATTAATGATATTTTGCCAATGTCAATTTATCGTTATTTATAGATAACGGAATTACCACATTATATAGGAAATTTAAATGCTTTAGTAGTATTCAAAGTTTCCAACAACATGTTGAGGTGTTTACCACAAACCATTGGAGATATGCAAAGTCTTAAAATTTTGGATGTGTCGTATAATTTGTTAATGTACTTACCAGCAACAATTATACGTCTGCGTTTGCAAATTTTGGATATTTCAATGAATACACATCTAATGAAGATTACATATCGACAATATTATGTGACTCCAAATCTTGCTGAAATATCATTTGCAACATTGCAACGACATAGGTTTGTTGTTCTTATTGATATGCTGCGTAATGTTTGCTGTGTAATGCATATGTATTACACATTTACATAAAACACTATCTCGCTCTCTCTCTCTTTCACTCACTCACTCACTCACTCACGCACTCACTCATTCATACATTCTCTCACACTCTCACACTCACATTTAATGCACGCATATGTTTCATAAACATAACTGTAGAAATATAAATAGAATGTTCGTTCTTGTTTTTATTCCTTACAAAATTTTTTAATCTGAAGTTAAATTTCGAGAGTGTCAGTTTTAACAAGAATGTCGTGATACTAACGATTTTTAAATTATAAATTATAAAGATGAATAATGAGAGAAACCTTAGGAGATGCTATAATATTAAATATTAACATATATATTGATGACTTCAATATTTGTGAATTAGATAACTGGATTATTGAATCCAATCATTAAATTAACATTTAGATCAAAAAATGTAGACAAAAAATAGCGAATTTTGACGAATTATATTAATTGCTTATCGACAACATGTAATAAGTTAAATTAATATTTTCGTAGAATAAATTACACAAAATTCTTACCAAAAGGATTGATAGAGCATATGGATATGCTGAATCGCTGTTTCTACTGCAAACGGAATTTTATGGGCCGCTACACACGACGGTTTATTCCATATTATCCAAACAAACTAGCTGAGTATGTGAACATGTGTCAAACGCTAAAACATGCATATTTTGTGCTAATGGAATGTTATTGTCATCTCCCCAGATATCGTAGATTTTTGTTCCAGATATGGACGAACGAATCGAATGCGTTTCAAAATTGCAGAAACTAAAATTCAGATTTATGTAATTTGTAGGACAACATATGATATTACTAGGTTTCATAACATATATCCAATGTATACGTCATGGACGAAATGATACGATTCTACAATATCTTTTCATATTATTGGTATTGTTGGTATTATTGATATACTTTTTAATTATTTTGCTAATGAGTATTTACCAGGGCCGGTAACTTATCAGAATTTCGAGGAATTGGTGTGGAATTCTCTACCAGTTGGTTCGGAAGGATAAGTGCTCTGATAGACGTGGGTTACGTTCGAAAAGGCACTTTTAGCGCAATTTAGCGCTGAAAATCTGTAATACACGTTACGTGCATTATAGATTCTCAGCGTTAATAGCATTTCTCCGTACGCATTATGACATCTTCTATTTAATGTTACGCCTGTACACGATGCTTGTTTTCTTGCTGGATTGCTTGCGTTTTAGTAAATTACTAAAATTGCACCAGAAGGCAAAATTTTTAGTTTTTCTAGAATTTCAACAAGCATCGTGTGTCGTAGGCTTTGCTGTCCATTCCGTGATATACCGGTAGATCCCGTCGCAACTCATAACACTGTTTTTCCATATATGTAATTGCATTTTTCACTGGATGGCACTGACAATAAGTGCGCATTGAAATCGACACTATCAGAAAAATTAAAACTTATAGCCTATAAGTTAACAAAAGGATGTTTTCTTGATATCTTAAAAATTTTTTTTAAATATCTTAAGAACACTTTTTAACTATTTTTTTTGTTTTGTTGTCTAGGGTGTATCGAATTTTTGCATTTAATGCGCACTGAGTGCGCTCAAGTTTGGCCAGTAAAAAAACTATCTATAATAAATAATTTTAAAAAATTAGCCAAATTCCGAGTGTGGAAATTCCATACTTGAATTAATTTGATTGTAGAGCTCTTCACACTCCATAAGTTGCCGATAGTGGCACTTACATTTAGATATATGATGTTTGATATGAATAGAAATATTGACAACAGACGAGCCTTGTTTCGTTTTGCATAATAAGAAGCTCGACATTCACAAAAATGTGATTCACAAAGAAATAATTATCAGAATTAAGAGTCTCATGTAATTGCATATTTCACATATATAAGTTTACCGCATCTATTTATATTGTAACTGATTTATAATAATGTAATTGATATAATAACGTAATTTTTCATTTGTTCTCATTTATATTCATATATTTGTAATATAATATTAGAGAGAGAGAGTTTGTTATCAATATGGACAATGGCAAAAGAGACTATCGTTAGACATTTAATTATAAAACGATTACATTGACAATAAAATAACATAAAAGTAATATAATATGATATGTAATATATTAAACAATAAACAATAGTATATTGTAGTATACACATATACACTATACATACATATTATAACAATTTATATATAATAATAATCATAAGAATATATAACAGTATATTTGTTACACAATTATATAATTATACATAAATATTTTATTTTTTATCATTATTTTTATAAAACTATTTTTATAAAAAATAAGTTATTATTTTATTATTAAATAACGATTATAAATATTTTCATGTAAAACATGCATCCTAAATATGTCCCAATGCAGGTTTATACAAATATTAAACATAAATTTTCGTACATTGTATTTACACATTGCGTATCATTAATATAAATTTTATAATCATTATTTTAATTATGCATTTGTTTGGATATAACTTTTTAAAAATAAAATTCATGATAACGTTTACAATACATGCCAGTGACATCTGAAATGAATCAATATTTAATACAAAAAAAGAAAAATTGTATATGTTTTAAAGAATATTTTATAATATGTAATAGTTTTATAAAATATTTTATATTTTTTGTAATATAATATATTATATATTGTAACATGAACAGAAAGGACTCACATAAACGATTACAATTAATATCTTGAACTAAATTAATCTGAAATATTAATCATTTTTGGTCTCAAATTATTTTGGGTTTCAGGAAACCTAAAATTCAGGACTTCTATATCAGATTAACTTCCCTCTATTTTCCTTAAAAAGATAAAGCACCCAGATAATACGCATGTCTAAAAGACATCTTATGCCACTCTAGCGGCTGAAAAAAGACATGATTTTGATAATTTTTTTATGCGCACAGTAAATCCAATACAAAATTCATTTCAAGATTTTATTACACATGTTTTAAATAACAAATAAAAATTTTTTCTTATTTTTTTATGACAAAACGGCGACGCTAGAGCCCTGCAAAGAAAAGCTCTCTCTGTGAATAGTAGTATACGCGCGGTAAAATCTCGTCCAATTTTCAGTCTGGAATAGAGGGGCGAAAATTTTAAATTCTGTATATGATTCACTAGTGAAGTACGTACGGAAAAAAAATTAAAGAAATTTTTGTAAAAATGGTGCTGTAAGTTTTCATTTGCCAATGAAAAATTACGTAGAAAATCATTTGTAAAAAGGAAGTTCTCAATAAAACGGGAAATTCGTACGTAGTTCCGTAGAAAATAATTTTAAAGCTGCAGTCAAAATTTCAAATGAATCAATAAAGATTTCTCGGAGTTATGTTACCGCCCGATTTGAAAAATGCAGTTTCGAGAAAACCGCGTTTAAAGTTTTACTTTATCATTTTTCCTATCATGAGAAACTTGTATATTTTGCATATCATAGGATATGAGAGCCTTAGGATGTTCTCATACATAAAAATCCAATATGTTTAAATCGAGAAAATATGCTAAAAATGCAATTAGTTCTCCTCTGTCAATTCATCTATCGCGCAATGTAATTATTATTCAGAAATCTCGAGAGAGCAATGCGATTAAAATTTGCTCCGTCATGCATTAATCACATTTCATTGCGTATGTGTAGAAGAATGTCGTCTATAATGATACAAGGAGTTGTATTTTCAAAAATTGTATGTAATTATTATCATTAAGTGGAAAAAAAGAATCCAATAAGAAAATCTTCAATAATACTAATTCACATATTACAAGAAATTCTGTTTCCATTCATATGATTTTTTTCATTTTTGCAGAGATTAAAATATGATCTTAATTTGCAATTAATTCGCAAAATATTGAAAATTTTTGTTACAAGAAATATTTTTTAATTTAAGAATCTCTTCAAATTATATGAGTAATACGCAATTTTTTCTGACTTTAAACTGTAACGTTAAAATGATATAAAATGCAAAGATTTTTCATACGTACATATGATGTTTTTTCTCAAAACTTAACGAATTGTAATAAAGAGAATTCAAACTGTGTCTTAAAATAAAGAGTGATCATAAAACTAGCCCATTTTTGGTCCTGCGATTTTGGAACTGAATTGTGTACCAAATGAGCTTATGATGAGACATTAATTAGATCAAATTTTCAAGTTGAGCCTATAATTGGTTTAAGAAATATGAGGGGTCAAAGTAGTTAAATTTCATTAAAGCATCAGTCTATATGTTTTGAAACACGAACTTTTATATCTGTATAATGATTCAAAACTTTATATCTAGGAGTTTTGCTGGTTGCTAAACGAATTTGAAATCAGATTTTCCAAAAAAATTCAAAATGGTCAGTTTAATGTGGCGGACATATATTTAAAAAAATGTTTTAATTTCTATGAAAAATATCTAGGTGTTTTTTCGTTCTCTGATTATAAATCTGAATATAATCCAAATCTAAATTCAGATTATAAATAAAAATAATTAATATCTCCAATTACATTGTAGACCGAATAATGCAATCTTCATCCAATCTTTCTGTCCCTTTTTCCGTCTTTGGTCTACCTCAACCTTTATTTCTGTCTATTTCTGTATCTGTCTATCTCTGTCTGTATCTGTCTCTGTCTGTCTCTTACTGTTTCTGTCACTGTCTGCGTCTCTCTGTCTTTATTTCAGTCTATCTCTATTTTTGTTTGTAATATTGTCGAATTTTGTTCTGTAAATCGATCCACAATGAAAACACATACTGATATTTAGTTTCCTTGATTCTGTTCCTTATTAATGATTATGGATCACATTATATATATGAAGATTGGGTATATTTATTCCATGATATTGGCCATATTCAAGGAACCACACAATTGTCATAATATGACTGCAACAGCCGACAGTTCGAGCATCACTTTCACATGTACAATAGTATTCTGTAACTGAATCTCCTGTTTTAGCTTTATCCATGAGTACGAATGTGGTGTTTTCCACGGTATCGAGATTTCATGTAGGCCTTGATTAGCAAAGGATTTTCAACTGAAATTCCTTGTATAATCTAAGGCTGCAGTTGAATGTCTAGGATTTGGTTCAAACTTTCGCATCAGAAAAGTTCCCTCTTTTTGATGTTCTACATAATATGAGATTGCATTTCTTATTTGATATGGACCGAGGCTGAGATAATATAAATCATCTATTGTGAGCTGAGGAAATTCAAGTTGTTGATTATTTTCTTCATTATCAATTGCTGTATATTCAAGTTCAAGATATGGTGATTTAACTTGAGAAAGATTGAATTCTTGAACAATGATTTTAAACGGTTTGGAATGTTCTCTCGAGATTTCATTATATGCGCAATGTCTTCATAACTTGTGTCACTTAAAATTAATTTATGGAATAAATTTAAACGGGTAAAAGCAATTTAGAGAGATTCATAATTGTTTGTCAAAATTGCATTATGAGCTGGTAAAGAAAAGATTTTTAATTTTTTTTTAAGTCGACCAAAAACTTGTTTTATTACCCAGCAACATTTCGTAACAAATCTTGAGGTATTTGCTTCAATAGTATCAAGTTGACTAAGCCCGGAACAATAAACATGCAATTTCTTGTTGGTAGTTAAGAAATTCACAACATCACGAAAACCTCTGTCTATTAAAACGATGTCGCTTTCATGAATGATGTTCATTTCATGTGAATATCTACTGAAACTATCTTGTAATATAGTTGCATCATTGTGAATCGCGTCAAGTGGTCCAAGAACAAAAAATACCCAACCGTCAGGCGAACAACCCACCATAAGTTTGACGAGTGGCATTTTTTCTGCTCCACAATTGCTTTTCTTCCGCATAATTTTTCGATTTTTGTGCAAGACGTGTAAGTGACATCAAATATACAAATATACAAATATACAAATATACTGCAAGTTTTATCATTGGGAATATCAATGTTTTTGTCACTGGAATATTATGAGCGATCGTTGTAATTAATGAATTTTGGAACTAAATTTTTATGAAGATCCTTTCTTGCTAAATTAATGTGGCAATCGTTTGCTCGTAAACTCCAAACAAAAAAGCTAGTTAGTAGAAAGGGCAGTACGTAACTTGCAGAAAAAGTAACATGCTTTGGATCACAAATTTTGATGAAACAACAGATTTGCTAGAATTTTTTTTATCGTAAGAAAACCATGTTTTAAATGTCTCATCGTTCATAGATTCAATTTTGAATACAAGTTTGTCGTTGTAGTGTCACATTGTTTTTCAATTCTTGATAGTATTCATACATGAGATTATTGACTATTCTCTACTTTTCAACACTCACTTCTTGACACTTGCTTGACAAGTGTTAGTAATGCCTACACGTTTACTGCACATACGGGCATTATATTGCGTTAAGAATTTATAAGTCATAAACTCATTGCGAATTATGTTGGAAGTGAAATTATGTTTTCAATATCTTTGCAGTTAAACGTACATGGCTATGGCAATTGATTCCCTTTCGATAAATAGATAAATCAGACTCGTTTTGACCAGAGAAAGGCGATGACACGGATTTTTACTCAGTTTATAACATGTCCGACAGACTTTACTGTTTGATGGAATACTGCTTACTTCAACTAACTTTCGTTTTTTTGTATAAGTTTATCGCAAGTTGTTAATAACAAGCAATGGATTTGGAATAAATAAAATTTGTCACTTTCATTCGTTTTTGTTCTTCGCAGCCTAAGCAAGTAGTTGAAAGCATTGTATAGTAAAAAACGTTGAAAATGTCAAAAGACGTAAACCAGAAATGATAAAAAAACTACGATATAAAAAAGAGATAATAAAGATAATAAAGAGATAATAAAATATAAAAAAGAGATAATAAAAAAGAACTAAATCTACAAAAGTAAAAAAGAAAAAAGAACTCAAAAAGATGGATTCGAACATCCGATAATCTTGGAAAGATTGATTTGAAGTAGTCCTAAAGAAAACTGTTTGCAGAACTACTTCTAAAAAGAACTGATTAGAAAAATTGTTCTGAGAACAAAATCTGCAAGATTGCGATTGAGACTTTTTTGCGAATGCTCGTTTATGTCGGAGCATTCGCAAACCAACACAGCAATACTGGGTATCAGTTGTTAACTGCAGGCGCAACAATTAACTTCGTCGTAGCAATCACATTTATGCGCCAGCGTAGCGGCCCGCCGACGGCAGCGGCGATATTAATTTTTTATTTGTTTTATTTTAGTTTGTATTATCTAAATTGAGATATTTTTCAAATAGTATTCTAATATAAACCATGAGAACCACATTTCATAAAAATTATTTGATTAGCCAACTTTGATAGACTGAATACTCACTGAGTACTTCATTTATGGTTTACTTTTAAACAAAAATGTTTTTTAATTTTTGTCCAGTACATATTGAGTCAGTCATTTTTTGAAAATCTGACTTCAGACTTATAATCAGCGAAGAAACACCTAGATATTTTTCATAGAAATTAAAAGTTTTTTTAAATATATGTCCGCCATATTAAATCGGCTATTTTGAATTTTTTGGGGAAAATCTTATTTCAAATTCGTTGTCAGCAACCAGCAAAACACTCAGATACAAAATTTTTAATTATTGGACAGACATAAAAATTCGTGCTTCAAAACGTATGGACTGACGCTTTAATTTTGACTACTTTGACGCCCGATATCTCTTAAACCAATTATAGGCTCAACTTGAAAATTTGTTCTGATTAATGTCTCATCATAAGCTATCATTTGACACACAATTCAGTTCCAAAATCGCGGGACCAAAAATGGGCTAAGAAACCACCGATTTTGCACTCTTTCAGAGATAGCAATTGCTTTTAGCATCAGATGATGATGATATAAGATGTGAGACATCACTTCGCGTGGAAAATTATAAATCCAAACACAAATAGATGCTGTAACGTTTTGTATTATACATTATATTAATGTGTTGTAACAATATTATATTTTATATACAAGGTAATTCTCAACAACGCTCGAATTCAGACAGAGCGAACTAAACTGAGAAAAATTCTCATTTTGCAATTTTCGCAATAGTTAATAAGAATTATTAAAAGTTCACCGAGTGAGCGCACAACGTGTAACAATATACAACCATTTAGCATTCATAGCTTGCTCGGCGCGCGAGGAATTGTTTTCTGCAAGTGGCAATAGCTCATGGCATTGAATCTCCGCTCTGAACTGATTGTCTCCCGTATTTCTTTATCTAAAAAGAAATGTTCTAACGACATAGAAAACTGTTTTTAAGTATATTATGTATATGTGTGTGCATATGGCTGTACACACATAAATAGCACGCAGCTCGCATAATCACGCGCCAAAAAATAATTTTTTATTGTCTT
>JANQDE010001233.1:0-22111 GCA_037157785.1 Cephalotes varians
CACGTAGGAGAAAAATAAAAACACTTTTCTTATATAAATTGAACTCAAGCTATTCATTGAGTCTAGTTAGAATTCGATCGGTTTAGCCGTTATTGAGATCTGATAATCTAAGGATTTTCTCAAACGGCGTCTCGCGTAAAAGAGTCTCGGCAGTGCTCGCGCGTATACTTGGCGCGAGGCACTACCGTGCCTCTTGATATTTGATTCTAATTATAATAATCTTATATCTGTTTGCGGTGTGCCTTATGTAGCATAATGAATAAAGTTATTCGTATAAAGTGACCGAAATATTAATTTATTTAAATATTAGCGAAATTTGAAGACATAAAAAAATAGTTTATACTAACATATTCAGTATAAACATCATATAAGAGACATCATAATTGAAAACAATTATTTTATGAATGGAGACATTGAGGACATTTCAAAATCAACTTCATTTTTTTTAATGAAATGCTATATTTTTTATTTTCTTTTTTATTTTTAATAGCCCTTTTTAAGACAAATTCATTGATATATTATATAAGAATATTGAAATCAATCAAGTTATAAATTCATAATAAAATAAAGTTCAAACGTATGCCTTGTATTTTCATTCTTTACGATAAATGCCGCATAAGTGAACCTTATTTTTTTGAAGAGACACTAAATGATATAATTTATCACAATTTTCTTGAGAACTATTTGCTAATATTGTTAGAAAATATGGAATTATACGTTCGAGAATAAATGTGGTTTTAACAAGACATTTTAATGGTATCTGCTCATTCTACCAATACAATGCAAAATTTGTTAAATGATACTCACCGAGATAGCTCGGATGCAAAGGATTTTTAGTCACTTCATTTACCCTCACTTACACTTAGATTATTTTTTATGAGAGATATGTCAAAAGCATGTGCTCTAAACTTCCAACAACTCGTGATAATATGATCACTCGAATTATTACAACACTTGAAAATATTCTATCGGAGATATTAAGAAGAGCAGTGAATCATTTGATATCATATTCTGTCGTCGAATTCAAGATTAAAACTTTTGGACATTTATTGTAAAAAAACGGAAATACAAGACATACATTTGAACTTTATTTTACAACAAATTTATCGATCTAGATTGATTTTTTACTCCTTTTGTAATGTATCAATGAATTTGTCTTAAAATTTGTGATTTTGGAAGGGCAAGTATTAAGTTTTTATATTAAGTTTTCATTTTGATCTTAAATTCATTTTTCTTAAACTAAATTTAATTTTCCAATAGTTTAATTTTTAACAATGTGTTTGACAAACAACAATAAAAAATTTTTCTAAAACATTAACTTTTTTCTTCTATTAAGATTCGAAATCATTCTTCTTAAGAGATATGATATCTTATAGTTGCAATAACATTCATTATGCAACAGTTTATTTTATTGCAATGTTATGATTCTAGATAATTTGGAACACGTAATTATTTGCGCTGCACACCGCGGCCGTCTTAATCTATTAACAGGACTACTAAACTTTCCACTAGAAAAATTATTTCGTAAATTACAAGGACTTTCTGAATTTTCGGATGCAACCAAATGTACCGGAGATGTAATTAGCCACCTCATAAGCTCCACTGATCTTAACATAGATAAAAAGAATTTTCACGTAACCATGCTTCGAAATCCATCGCATTTGGAAATAGTAAATCCTGTGTCGATGGGAAAAACGCGAGGAGTTATGCAGGCGATTAAAGAAGCCGCGTACAGCGATAATGAAGATGCGACATGGAGCGATAAAGTAATAAACATTCAGGTAAGTTAAAGATGGCATATGGTGATCTTGATTAGACAAAATCAAAATTTTTATAAAGATCTATATTGATAATTGATACATTTTATTATTTCATTTATTAAAATTATTAAACAAAAAAAACTTTTTTGTTAATTTCTCATACAGGGTCATCGAGAAGTATCGGACCCCCATAAT
Source organism: Cephalotes varians (assembly GCA_037157785.1). Classification (NCBI taxonomy): domain Eukaryota; kingdom Metazoa; phylum Arthropoda; class Insecta; order Hymenoptera; family Formicidae; genus Cephalotes; species Cephalotes varians. The sequence goes on from JANQDE010001233.1 coordinate 1,956, forward strand.
ATCTTCAGTTAGAATGCATTTTGGAGAAAATGTCCAATAGCAAAGTTGTATGGTTTCAAGCGAGGAGTAAGATGATGAACTTGACTTTGATCTTGACCATGTCCTTTAAGGTCATTTCAAGATCAACTTTATTTTTTTAAATGGAATCCCCTACATTTTATTGCATATTTTTCTAGCTTATCTCGAGAGCTTTCCAAAACACTATAATAAAACATTTTTTCATTAAGTACTTTTTGAATTATAAAGGTTTGAAATTAACAATTTTTTCACACAAAATGTAAAATATTATTTAGTTTTCAGTAATCATAACCTTAATACTTTTGTGCGCGGAATAATGAGACCAATTAATTGGTTTGTTTATGATTACTGAAAACTAAATGATATTTTACAAGATATTTTACATTTTGTGCCAAAAAATTGTTAACTTCAAACCTTTATAACTCAAAAAGTACATAATGAAAAAATGTTTTATTATAGTGTTTTGGAAAGCTCTCGAGATAAGCTATAAAAATATGCAATAAAATGTAGGGGGTTCCATTTAAAAAAATAAGGTTGACCTTGAAATGACCTTAAAGGACATGGTCAAGATCAAAGTCAAGGTCATCATCTTACTCCTCGCTGGAAACCATACAACTTTGCTATTGGACATTTTCYCCAAAATGCATTCTAACTGAAGATATTAGGGGGGTCCGATACTTTTCAATGATCCTGTATAACAGAAAATCCCAAAAATAATTTATTTTGAATTCTCGAATTATGATATTATTCTTTTTTCATGCCATTTCTGATGCAAAAACATTTCTAAGTGTTCTAAAAGATTTCATTTTTATGTCATCAATTTTGTTCTTTTTTAAATACAAAAGGAAATCGTTCTATAAGTCTACAAGAATTTGCAATAAAAGGAAATCGTTCTATAAGTTTACAAGAATTTGCAATAAAATCGAAATAGCTCTTAGATAGTTCCAGTAAACGCAAATATACATATATCTCAGAAATATTATAAATTCCTAAACTAATTTTTACATAGAAATAAACAAAGTTGTTAAAACACTTTTACTTTTAGCTTTTCGAAGCCCAACTTTGAGGGTTCCATTTACAAAACTTTATCATTTCATTACGTACAGTAAAAACATACAGTTGAAAAGTCTCATAATGCTGCGCTTTTTATCTTATCCTGTATGGGCTTTTACTTACGAGAGCCATTTATTGGTGGTGTTGCTTTTTGAGAATCCATTACAAACAGAAAAACTTTCTTCAGAACAACTTTGACTTAACAAATAATAAATATATAAAAGTAAATAAACCAATGAAAATCGATGCGGTTATTAGTGCGTAAAATTGAATAATTAAACAAACTTACGTGAAGTTCGATTATAATTATGCTGTCTCGTCCGGATGGATAAATTGTAGTAGCGTTCCGCTGCGTCATCTTCAACAGGTTCTTTAATTCACAGATTCAAAAAAGACGCCGCTTAAATACGCACAGGCACGCCTATGCACGTGTATAGCTCCTTATTAGTTCAAAGCCACAATTCTGAAAATAGGGTGAGTAGGAATGGAATCTCCATCCGGACGAGACAGCATAATCAAACTTCACGTAAGTTCGTTTAATTATTCAATTATGCAACGTCCGGATGAATAAATTGTAGATGTTCAATGTTCAGATTTGTAGTTTAAATAAAAATGGATTAATCACCTGATTTGTCCTTTGAGTATTTGACAGATTTAATGAAAATAAATATATGCCGAAAACATATAAGCAAAACAAGACAAGGAATAAACTTGAAATTCAGTAACAAACTAAGAAGTATAGACGTGATAACATTAAAATAAGCGTTATAAGTATGCGCAAAATAACTAACTGTACGCAATAAGATAAAACTAAAAATCTATGGCATATTTAAAATCACCAAATGCAAAGACGTATCTCCAATTATTGGTCGATTATAAAACCTGGCAAAAACGTCTGAAGATCTGCTCCAACCAGCAGCATGTTCAATCTCGTCCACGTTAATACCTCTACATATTGCTAAAGATGTCGAAGCGTGACGTGTGGAGTGAGCTGAGAATAAGTTAATATTAATGCCTGCTGCGTGTAACTTTGATAGCGTTCTGCTTTGACCCAGCGAACTAACGTTTGGGATAAAACCGAGTCGTGAAGGGCTCGACGAGAAATAAAAAGAGAGTCGCAATGGGCGAAAGTCGTGAGTATATTTTAAATAAAACTTCATTAGAGAATATACGCATAGTTTCGGTTTATCGGGGAAAGAGACAAGAGGCTAAGATTTTCCAATGCTCGAAGTCTTAAGCTTCGTAGGAATCCTAATGATAAGCGATTCAGATAAATTAATATTCGATATCTGTATGGCTACCAGAGTCTGCAGTTCTCTGGGCGGTCGTGAGCGCGAGGAGCGTCACTAATTTCCTCGATGACAGTTCGAGTAAGAAATTCTCATGAGGAAATAATGTAGCTAGGTGGTCGATTACGGGAAACTGATCCCAAATATAGTCATAGTGTGGACGTTGCAGCTTCAAAGTTGCCGCACTTTGAAAAATATTTTCATTAAGAACCTACTTCGTCTGCAGAAATCAAGGATATGACCGAATGATATGTATTCAAGGTAGAGAGATAAGATCTTACTTTCGAAAAACAAAAAGATAGAAAATCTAATAGAAAATATTAGATTGATAGAAAAATTGATACTAACTTGCTTTTGCTTGCAAAAATATCACCACAATCGAAGAGGCTTTGAGTACTGTGCTAATGTGGCGTCCGAAGTAGATGCAATCGTTGTGATTAACGCTGATCGGCGGTCCTTTAAGCAAAAAGGTTTGGATAACCTCGCGGCTGCCAGGAAAATCTTGTTCCAATCCGAGTAAGTGTCTCTGAAAGGAGAAGATAATAAGTTAATGTCTGGATCAAAAAGGATTGGTTGGTCAGTCATAAGCTGGTTGAATAAGGAAACCATGGCTGAGCTGGTTATCAAGGGACAACCACAATTCCTTTCGCTCTATCAGTGATGATCTTATGAAAAATCTTCAAAATCAGAATAAAAAGAGGAAAGGCATAGAAGAAAAACCTACTTCAGTTTAATGAAAAAGCATCAACTGCTAAAGCTAGAGGATCCAGAAGTTAGGGCACTTATTATTGCCGAAGCAAACAGGTCAATATCAAATAGGCCAAAGTGAGAACTAATCTTGTCAAAGTATGATTGTTCAAGAGACCATTCCGTCTCTTCCGATATCACGCGCGATTCCGCATCTGTTTCGATATTTTGAGCAGAAGGGATATATACGGCGTAAATAAATATGTTCCGTTCTGCACACCAGTACCAGATTTCTCGGGCAAAACCGGATAGGGAATTCAATAGAGCGATTAATGTAAGATAGAACGGTAGAGTTATCTACTCTTAAGAAGATATCCGATCCTCTCATGTGATGCAAAACATCTCAAGGCGTGAAAAACAGCTAGAAGATCTAGATAATTAATATGGCGATGTTTGTCTTCTGAGGATCAGAACCCATGAGTCCGAACTCCGTTGCACACGGTTCCCCATCCCGTCAAAGAAGTGTCGGAGAAAATCTCGAGGTCGAAGATACCTGATCTGATGTGATTACCTTGTAATCTGTTAGCGAAAATTCTTCTCCATCATAAAAGGTCTTCTCTGATCGAAACTGGGAGAAGGATCTGGAGCCTCGAAGTCGTTATCCATAACTGTGAGGGCTAAGAACTTTTCCCTCTCCAGAATCTTGGTGTAGCATGCCATACTGGACCGCTGGACAGATAGATATCAATGATCCAATATAACTTGCAAGCAGACGAATCTTGCAATGATCCCTATTTAGCATGTCAAGAATCATATAGATTACTTCTTCTGTTAGGTGGAATTGAAATTGCGAAGTGTTTTGTATCAAACATAAAACCCAAAAAACGGCAAACTTTCGTTGGCGTAAGTACGTTTTTACGATTGTTGATAATGAAGCCTAATGAGAATAAAAGCTTCATTGTCGCAGAGACATTCTTCACATTCTACATTGATCGTAAGAAGGAGGGAGGAAAAAGTCGTCCAAATAGACTACCAACAAGAAATCTCTTTTCCTCAAGGAATATAGAAGCGGTTTCAATATTTTTGTAAAGATATAAGGAGCTGACGCCAGTCCAAGCAGTCTACAGCCCGCGATGGTCTGTAAGATCATCGGGTCTGAGATGATTTCTCTCTATTTGGAAAGGAAAAGTGACAGCCTGCCGGTAATATTTATCTCCTCGTTGTCTATCGTCTCCTCGATTAGGATTGCGATAAGACGACTGGCGATAGATGTTCAACGCCCCTGTTCATCTCGCCGTCGACCTCGACAGTCTCACAGGGACGCGTTCGTTTTCCGATTTGGTAGGAGTCACTTGTGCTTAACCGGCTATTGAATTTTTCTAGAGATGATTAATGACGTTTTAATGATATCCTTGGAGGATTTCTTCATCGAAGCTGCCTTCTTCATTTGATCACCCAAAGAGAAGGTCGTCAACCGGGATGGCATCGGTTGTGTGTGTTTGGTAGTCAAATTAAGAGCCGGTGTTATCTGCGCCTTCCTATTCAAAGAGAGACGATAGAACACAAAAGTCACATAATCAGAAAAATCACATAGCCCTCTGTTATCACAAACTACTAGAATGCTCTCATGAATTTGATCTCGGGAAAACGTCATGATACTTGACAAGAAATCATATTATAATAGAAGATTAATTTTCGAAGTTATCCATATAAAAAATCAATCTAATGGACTGAATTTATAAAGCGATTTAGAATTGACCCTATATATAACGACAAAATAGGGGACCTTTACTAGTCATGATGTTTCTTTATATTTTCATATTCACTGTTTATGAACTTGATCTAACTTTTACATCATCTTACATTATTTCTTTTCTTGTTATTTCTTGTCACTTCTCAATTTGACACTATTTAACATGGTCGCTTTTGCCTCATATTTGGATTTCCATAAATGCCTCACATTATGCTAAATGAGGTCAATAAACTATCTTTGCTACGAGTTTTGAAAAGCGAACAATATTTAAGTATGAGTTTCTGCTCATTATTCCGCTTAAATATTGGGATCTTACGAGTACCCCCCGTTGCAGAGTAAGAATGCGTGGTTTATCAAGACTGTGACTCTGCTGAAAAAACCGCGATACATTAGCTTTGCTCTACAGATTGGTTGAAAGAATACTATGTCTCGAGATACCACTGTATTCGACGTAATTTTTATCAATGTGAAATTATATCTAAACTCTGAATTTTATTCCGTATAATGACCTGAATGTAGACATTAAAAACAGATCTTATTTGATAGGTATACATGTTTTCGTAAAGCTTATTACGGATACGACTACGTTGTTCACCGTGGTCACATTTCTGTTGCATAAATCTTTTATGAACTTTTTATGATCATTGACTTGCTCGCGACAAAATGAGTCCATCTAGACTCTAGAGCGTCACTGCACAATAGGCGACCTGAAATCTCAAAATTCGAAATATCAAACAATTGCGCTATAAAGTCTTACTTGGGGGTCGAAGTCGCTGATTACGAATTTGTGTTCAAAATTAAGAAATTCAAAATGGCGGATTCAATATGGTGGCGAAAATTTAAATATGTCGATAGATTTGACTATAAATGCTTAATCAAGGATTTTCGAGATTACGCTGATTACGAATATGATGTCTAAATTAAGAAATTCATAGTTGTATACTAAAAAGAATTAATTTATCATTGCAAACGCCTGCGATTTATGATAATTGTAGTTTCCAGGGTCTTCCGCATCGAGGATGCAATGCGATTTGAGACCTCTTAGAGGCCATATAATGCGCTCTCTTGCCTAAAAAATGAAAGGGTTATAGATTATTGATGTTGATATTAGAGTGCTAGATTATTGAGTCCCTTCGCCTCTCACATAATACTAAAATACTTAAGGTTAATGTCACTCCTCACCTGAAAGTTCTATGTCATCTAAATAATTTAGAGTCTTAGAAAGATCATGTTCTTCATATTCATGTGATTCTTCTTCAGTATCTGACTCAAGCTCTAAATCTGTATGACTAATATTAGTAACGTCTGGAATTGAAAGTAACTTTTATATTGAAAGTAACTTTTGCTTTCGGGAGGATCAGATAGTTTTTCTTACGTAATCGAGATTCAACACTCATTGTAATGTAAGAGAGGCGTCAGGATGACTCTTCGCAAGAAAGGATCACTCCCGGATACCAACAAGGCACACATGTGTGTAGGTTTATAGGGCCACACTTAGACTGAGCACGCTCGGTGCTCTCGCCAGCGTGAGGCGCTGGTGTCGAGTCGCCCGCCAATGGGTGATGAGTAAGCCGCTGGGCGCGAACGGGCCCTAATGCAAAACGCAAATAGCGGCGTGGGTAAGGCTGAGCTTTACTTCGGCCATTCCTGACCTAGTCATTCGTCTCGAATGATAAAAGAAACAAAATAATACAGCTTCTTATGATCTAGATTATCTAAAATTAGCTTATAACTAACGCAACTTATTTAATATTATTGAACACTTAACGCTAACTTAATTATTAATGCAAACGATTATGAATATAAACTTAATTATTAGCGCAAATGGGTTTTATTCGATCTGTTAAAATCGAGTTATAAGGTCTTGCTGTGTGGCTGAAGCCAGGTATATCCTGAACCACATATCTATATTTATTTAAAATTTTGGTTATCATATAAGGATCTTTATATCTCGGTTTTACTTTTTTACATTCTCTGAGTTTAAGAGCAGAGTCTCTAATTAGAACATAATCAATATTAAAACAGTTTAGAAATCCCGCAAATTCTTGCGATGTAAATGCTGTATCAATTGTTTTTTCAAGACTACAATGAGTAATATTAGCGTGGCAGATTTGACTGATATTGTTAATCATCAAATCTGGCACGGCAAACCGAGGCTTATCCGGGCCTTTTCTAAAACTAAGGCCATCAAGAAATTCGAATTTATGATCTGGGTGTATCCCAATTTGGTGGAAACCATCCTGGAGAACAAGAAATGTGAAAATTGATTAATTGCCTAATTGAGCTAGGCAGTTTTTTATCATTGAAAAGGAGTATTTTCATGACCTTTTTATTAAATAAACGCAAGTTAACGTAAAGTCTTAATGTACCGTTTTTCTTCCTAACAGGAACGACTCGCGCGCAATATGGCAACGTACTAACCTTAATTATATTTCTGGATAACAGGTCATCCGTAATCTCTTTTATTTTCAATTTCTCGTTATAAGTAAACCGTCTGGGAGTATATACGAAGTTTGATTCGTCTTTTAATTCAATCTTCACGGAATGATCGTCATCCATAACTGGAATGTTTGTATTTTCTACTTGTTCGAAAACACATATCAATTGCTGTTTAACGTTAGAATCATTATCGATTGTGATATCATTTAAAATACTTGCTGTTTCACTCAATGTAGTGGCAATAATATCTGCTGTTGTTATATCTGAAAAAAAGTTGGACTCTATTCTCCAAGTCTTCACCTAGAGGTGTATATGTAAAGGAAATATTACTATCAGTGAAAAAATCTCTACCAAGAATTAAATTGTAAGAAAGGATGTTATTTTCCAAAATATGCAATGTAACGTTGGATACTATTTTAAGAAGTAATTTAATTAAGAAGTAGTTTAATAGTAGTGGTATGCTAAATAATCAATTGGTATCCCGAGCTCTCGATATGTCAACAAAAATATAATCGTGGAAGGGCGAATAAGAGCTAACACGCTGTTGACGGGGCGTAGTAATTAATATAATTTATTCAATATAATTATAGACGTTTCGGCTTACCTTTAAGCTATCCTCAGTGTGTGAAAGTACGTTCGATGTTCAAATAGGTTCCGTTAACAATGTCAAGTATCCAAAACACATCCGGATGTCACACGGCGGGACGCGCAGCGTGGCAATTTTGTATTATATATCTTGCAAAAACTGTGATCTGTTATGTATTGTAAATATATTTTGTTTAAAATTTCTATGTAAGTCTGTTGTAAAAGTTCAGTGTCGGATTGCAAATTAAGGGCATTTCTTTGTGATTTGATGTTGATCATCTAAGATATCAATCTTTTGTAATAAAATCTTTCTTTGTCTAAAATTTCTTGGTTATCCCAATAATATTCATGATTTTTATCTAGTTTGTGTTCCGTTATCACCAAATGTTTCCCAGTTTTTTATTGATGTCATTTTTGTGCTCTGTTACTCTAGTGTTAAGTTTCCTCTTTGTTTGTCCAACATATGTGGCATCACAGTCTTTGCAAGATAATTAATAAACAACGTTTTTGTTACATTTTGTCGGCAGAGTATCTTTTTGTGCTTTAATTATCCTTCCCAATTTATTCAGGCTAAAAGAGGCTAATTTTGATTTTAGTCCACCCGATATATTTTTGAATTATTCTGTGACTTTTTTGATGAATGGTATCATGAACGAACTTGTTCTTTCCTCGTTGATATTTTCCGTAATTTGTTTTTTAGTTTGTTTGTTGAAAAGCGATTTTAACCTCATATGGATTGTGTCAGAGATAAATTGTAAAAGATAATTATTGTTTACAAACGTCTCAACAACAAACCTTAAATTCTTTTCATGAAATCTTGGATGCGACAACAAAAAAACTCTGTCTATCATGTTAATGATAACTCCTCTCTTTTGTGAGATGTTCTCCTGTTTCTAGGATGAATTGTAATCTATTATGTAATGAGTTGAAAGCGTTCAGATACTCATTAATTTTTTGTCTAGGAGCTGCCATCGCTATGTCGTCAACATATCTGTAGTAAACGGAATTTCAATATTTAACAATTTGAGAGTCTTTATCTCCAAATCTTGTAGAACAATCTCTGCGATAATAGGTGACAAAGGGAAAACCATCGGGATGCCAAATTTCTGTTTATAAATCATGTTATTAAACTTGAAGTATGTTGATTCTAAAATTAACTCTAATGCTTTCAAAAATTCGTTCTTTGGTATCTTTGTGCCTTTACTTATGTGAGACCATCTATTAGAAAACACTATCCATTGCCAAATTAACCGGTATATTCGTGAATAATGAAATCACGAGTCAAGCGATATGAGATCATAATTTTCCTCTATTGACATCCCATTTAATTTTTTAATTAGTTGGTAGCTGTTTTCAATGGTTATGTGGTTTAACTATATTTTTTGAAATTATTTTATGTATGTAGCTTGCTAACGAATATGTAGGACTGTCAATTGATGAGATAATAATTCTAAATGTAAGACCTGGCTTATGGATTTTAGGTAATCCACTAGAACACGACAGGCGCGCGCGTAGCGCTTGATGCTCGTTCACATTATAGTTACAAAAAAAAAAGTTAACTAACTAACGGTGACACGCATATCCCCTCTCTCTGGTCCCCAGCGACGCAATGCTGCTCGAGCAGGTCCTAGGAAGCCTGGCGCGCTATTCAAATGAATATAATCAAATAAACAAACAACGAATGATTAGGCAATAACATCCCGCCCACCAAGATTAGTCGACTAATCTTCTTCATCTGTTGTGTTGGGTAATTTACAGAGCTTGGTAATAGATTTTGGTAGTACCGGTGGCTGTACGAACAGTAACAATTCGTACTAGACCATCTTTACCTGCATGGGTATCAATTACTCGTCCGGTTTTCTATTTCAAAGGAGGAAGATTTTCGTCTTGCAATAGTACGAGGTCGTTGGTCTTGATGTTTTCCTTTGTTATTCTCCATTTGACACGATTTTGAAGATTGGCCACGTACTCTGCCGCCCACCGTTTCCAAAAATCTTGTACGATTCGCTGAATTGCTTCCCAACGATCAAGGCGATTGCTTTTGATATTTGACAGATCGATTTCTGGTAGATTCGTCAATGGCCCCCCTATGAGGAAATGTCCTGGAGTTAGAGGTAACAAATCGGCTGGATCCGAGGATAGTGGGGATATAGGCCTGGAGTTTAAACACGCTTCTATTTGAACTAATGCGGTCGTCAGTTCTTCAAAGGTAAACAAGGTGTTGCCCATTATTCTCCTTAGATGGTATTTGCAGGATTTCACTCCTGCTTCCCATATTCCTCCTAGATGTGACGAATAAGAAGGAATGAAAGTCCATTCAATATGCATTTGTTGCAGAGCATCGCCAATGGTTCCCTTAACGGAAGTGCGAACAAAATCATGTATTTCTTCTAATTCACGTTTAGCTCCAATAAAGTTAGTAGCATTGTCACTACAAATTTTGTGTGATATTCCTCTTCGCCCCACAAATCTTCGCAAAGCCGCCATGAAAGCTGACGTAGATAACTCGCTTACTGCTTCCAAGTGAATGGCTCTTGTTGCAAAGCAAACGAATAGTGCTATATACGACTTGCAAGTTTTTCTGCCGCGACCCTTATTGACGAGCATGATAATGGGTCCAGCATAATCAATCCCAGTGATGCTGAATGCACGTGATGGGCTGATTCTTGCACTGGGTAATGATCCCATAGTTTGTGTTAAACCTTTCGGGCTGGCTTTAGCACATCGAATGCATGTGCGACAAACTTGACGTATCAAATTCCTTGCGTTCAAAGGCCAGTATCGTTGTCGAATTGATGCAAGCAACAACAGAGGTCCTGCATGTAGCAGCGTACGATGTTCTTTTTCGATGATCAAACGTGTAAGTTTGCACTTAGCAGGTAGTAGAATAGGATGCTTCCGTGCAAAGTTCTAAGGTGCCTCTTGAAGACGGCCATCCACTCTGATAATACCATCCTTGTCCAAGAAGGCCTGTAACTGCAGCAACTTGCTAGTTGGTTTTACTTGGCCTTGTTTTTGCAGATGGAATATGTCTTCCTTAAAGAAAGAATTCTGTGAATATTTGATTAATGTATTTTGAGCCCTTGTTAGTTCTCGAATAGTCAATCCATCCAACACTCTTTCTTCCGATTTTCTCCGACTATTGGAGATGAATCTGAAACAGTACGCGACTGTACGCTCTATTTTCGTCAATGTAGAACAATTTTGAATAAGATTGTGAATGACGTCATCCATTGCTGATTGTTGCAAGTTTAGATTGCAGATTCGAACATTTTTCTTGGTCTCAGAATCGGCATACGTTAAGTCGTCACTTTTGAGCTGGCACTGTGCTTCTTTTTCGGGTGTTTCAAAACGATGATCAGATAACCATTTGGGACCATGCCACCATACATGATCATTCAGAAGTCTTGCAGGTGTAGCACCTCGTGAGATCAGGTCTGCTGGATTTTCAGATCTCTTGACATGTTTCCAATGATAAGCTAGTAGGACGTCGATAATGTCGGCTGCGCGATTCGATATGAAAGGTTTCCAACGAGATATGTCTCCATGTAGCCAATACAGTACCACCATTGAATCCGACCAAGCCCAAATTTCCTTAATTGAAATGTGAATTGCTCGCCTAACGCTATTAATTAGTTTGGCTAATAACAACGCGCTGCATAATTCCAATCTTGGAATAGATTGTCGTCTAAGCGGAGCTACTCGCGCCTTGGAACATAATAAGTTAACCGTCATCTTGCCCGAACTCGCATCCAACGATTGTATATAAAGGCACGCGCCATAAGCATTCTCGGACGCATCGCAAAATCCGTGCATTGATATTACATTATCTCCCGATGATCCAACAATCAATCGAGGTACTCGCAGTGTATTTACATCGACTAGGCTAGTTTGAAACTCTTTCCATTTGTCTAAAATTTCTTTCGGGAGACGGTCATCCCAATTTACCTTAATTTCCCAGAGCTTCTGCATTAAAATTTTCGCGGTCGTTAAAACGGGACCGATAATTCCAAGCGGATCATAGAGTTTACTGATTGCTGATAACATTTCTCGCTTCGTGTAAACATTCGATGTTGTTTGGATTGTGAACCGAAATTCGTCTAAAGTATGGTTCCATTCAAGCCCCAATGTCTTGACCATATCGTTACTATCAATGCTTGAATTCGCATTACATTCACGCAATTCACTAGGTATTTCTTTCAATATGTCATCTGAATTCGAACACCATTTGTGAGCTTTGAATTTCCCATCCGATAACAACGCAACTAATTGTTTTCGTAAGTTTCGCGCATCATCTATAGTATCAGCTCCCGTAATTATGTCATCCACGTAAGTGTCATTCAACAATGCACGTGCCGCAAAGGGATATCGCCCAGATCCTTCCGTTGCAAGTTGTCGTAAACATCGTATTGCCAAATATGGTGTACATGCCTGTCCATACGTGACAGTATTTAACTGATATTCTTTCACGGGTTCCTGCAGTGAAAATCGCCATAAAATGCGCTGACAATTTCTATCGTTAGAATGTACTAAAACTTGATGATACATCTTTTGCAAATCTGCAGTTATGACCATTCTATGAAGTCGAAATCGAATGATTATGTTAATAAATCATCCTGCAACGTAGGACCAACAAGCAATACATCGTTCAATGACACGCCCTTACTATTTTTCGCCGATGCATCGAATACGACGCGCAATTTAGTACTACTGCTGTGTTCTTTAACCACTCCGTGATGTGGGAGATAAACAATGGGTTTTGACTCAGCAATAGACTCATTCACAATGGACATATATCCTAGGTTGACGTATTCTCGCATGAAGTTAACATATCTGTTATGAAAAATGTTATCGCCCTTGAATTTAGATTCTAATTGATTTAATCTTTTTAAAGCTATATCTCTATTGTCGCCAATAGGCCTATGCTCTTTACAGAAAGGCAATCTGACTATGAATCTCCCATCATTCGATCGCTCGGTAGTTTGTTCGAAAAGGGTTTCGCAGTGGTTTTCGTCGACGGATAAATTTTGCCTTTCATTGTCATAACCTTCCAGCTTCCAAAATTTCTCTAAATTGTCATTTAATGACTCTTCAGAGTTCAATGAACATATCATCACGCTTAATGAATTTGAAAACTCGATTCTTTGGTATGGCAGGCTGCATTGATCCAGCAACTATCCACCCTAGTTTGGTGTTTTGTAAAACTACTTGATGTTCTCCGAGCTCGATTTTTCCGTTTTCTATTAGATCATAGATATATTCTGCGCCGAGTAGCATATCTATTGCGCCAGGTTTGAAGAACTCAGCATCGGCTAAATTGAAGTTGTTAGGTATTTGCAATTTCTTGTAATCTATTTCTACAGATGGCAAATATTTGGTAATCTTAGGTACGATCAAACATTGCACGTTGATCCCGAAGCTGGAATGTTTGGACTTGATTTGGACATTGTATGAACTATGAATCTTATTCTCTATATCATTTAGGGAAGAAATTACTTCGGACACCCTAACGCGTCTTAATCCTAATTTATTGTGCGCATGATTCGTAATAAAATTAGCTTCGCTTGCACTATCAAGCAGTACGCGGATAGGTAAAATGGTACCATCACGTCGACTTGCTTCGACCGTTGCGGTAGCCATGAGTATGCGACGTTTCTGTCCACCGCTTGACGAATGATGAACGCTTATACTATTGGCCGTTGTTTTGATGTTTGTCTCCGAGTGAGATTCTGAACCTGTTGAATCAACTGGCGATACTAGATCAACTGGCGAAACCCTGTCCGTTTGTGGTATGTGACACAACGTATTGTGTCTTCCAGTACATTCACGGCAATGACCCATTTTACACGTTTTCACGTAATGATCGTTTTTAAAGCAGTTCAAGCATAGCCTTAATCGTTTGACTTCCTTGATTCGATCGGGTATGGTTAAAGCTAAGAATTTCTCGCAAAAATAGATAAAGTGGTTACCGTTACAGAGGAAACACTTTCCCGAATCTAACGATGTAGTTAAAGTAGTTTTTTTACTTGTTTCACTCTTATTGAAGGAGTGAGGTTTTGTACCTGTCATTCCGGAACCTTTACCTCGTTGCTCTCCGTCTTTGATGAACCGTTCTATTTTCTCTACTGCTCTGGATTCAATTCGCTCTATGGTTTGACATCTCCGTTTCAGAAATTCCAGCATATCGACTAGCTTTGGATTTTCGTTTGTTTCTATCTCTTTTTCCTATGCACGAAGAATTCTCGCATCAACCTTGTTCTCTAACATGTGTACTATAAGTTCATCCCATGAATCAGTGAGCGACCCTAGCGCCCTTAATACTCGCAGATGTCTGGAAACATAATCAATTAGTTCTCGGAGGACCCTTGCGGATTCCTTCGATACCACAGGCATTGAAAATAAACATTGTATGTGCTTCTTCTTCAACGACCTTGGATCATCGTATCGTTGTTGTAGCAATTCCCAAGCCGTTTTATAGTTTTAACTTGTTAGCTCGATAGATTCTATGATTTTCGCGGCGTTACCCGAAATAGACGACATCAAGTATTGAAATTTTTCAATGTCTGATAGGTGAACCTTATCGTGTATGATTGAACAAAAACTATCGCAGAAATGTTTCCGTTCTTCTATTTTACCATCAAAACGCGGGAGCTTAATTGTGGGTAGCTTGATTCTAGTGTCTAGATTAGGTTGACCCGCTGTCATAGCCACACGATTAAGAATCTCTGTCTGTTGTGAAAGTATAGCCGATAATGTATTGCTTTCAACCGATGGTGAGTCTACCGATACATCGTTTTGCGTACCGCGCATGTGCGATATCATTTCGGATTGTCGTTGCAACAGTTGCACGATCGCATTCGTGCTACTACGTTTAGTACCTTCCGAAGGCACCCTTGTAAAACGTTTTAATAATGACTTTACCTCAAAGTAATTTTGCTCAAAAGCTTCTTTTTCCGTCATGTCGTCCACAGAAAAGTCGCTTACTTGTTCTAACAACTGTTGTTGAAGATTCCCAAATTCTCGATAGATTTCTTCTGACCTTTCCAATCTCGTTTCAGCTTCCTCTTTGTCGAGTCCGCCTTTCTCGTCGTTGAATTGTGATATTTGTGTTTTCAATTTGTAAGTTTCGCCTTCGTGTATCTACGTACCTTGCGTATCTTGACGACAACTTCCGACATCTTGATTTTGTTCCTTGCTGACTTGCCTTATCGATTGCTTCAAATATTTATGTATTTATGTATATGTGGACTGTATATCGAAATCGTGACTTGCTCTATCCGGCTCGAAGGACCAATGTTTGAAATAAAGAAAAAACCATTGAATTTTTAGTGTCTTTAATCAAAATGACTACAGAGCTCTTGATGCTCGTTCACATTACAGTTACAAAAAAAAAAGTTAACTAACTAACGGTGACACGCATATCTCCTCTCTCTGATCCCCAGCGACGCAATGCTGCTCGAGCAGGTCCTAGAAAGCCTGGCGTGCTATGAGCGCGCTATTCAAATGAATATAATCAAATAAACAAACAACGAATGATTAGGCAATAATAATAAGTTTACACACTCTTACAAATTTTAATTAATTTTTTGATTAAATTGATTTTTATTTAAAAATAAAAACAAAAAGAAACAATAAAATAAATAAATAAATTTAT
The DNA here is from genome assembly GCA_037157785.1 of Cephalotes varians. Taxonomy (NCBI): domain Eukaryota; kingdom Metazoa; phylum Arthropoda; class Insecta; order Hymenoptera; family Formicidae; genus Cephalotes; species Cephalotes varians. Next base: position 17,434 of record JANQDE010001233.1, read on the forward strand.
TCTAATAGAAAAATTTATCTAATAGAAGAACAGTTTTGCTGAAATATCTAAAAATTTAGCTTAATAAAAAAATGAAAAATAATTTTGTTGAGTTGCCAATATAATTATATAAGATATTCATTAACTGATAGAATTTCAAACATTTTTGCAGTATTATTATTATTATTATGCTTAAATATTTCACATAATAATTTTAATAATCCAATATAATTATTGTTGGACTTTTTTTTTAAGAGGGAAAAATCTTATACTCTTTCTACAGAGATGACCGAATTCATCTCTGAAGGAAGAAAAGACTATCCAGAGCCTCGTGAGATTCGATACAGATATATTGCGAGAAATACTACCTTCATCGCCCACTAAAAACCCTTCCATCTACCGAGCCATTGGAGGAACATTGAAACCATCATCAGGCATTACTCAGATCTCCTCCCAGGCTTAAAATAACAAAATATAATTTCAAATTTATATATATATATATTTTTTTTTTAATTATATTTTATTATTTTTGTGATTTGATTCTAGTTCAGGAAAAAACTGTAAAACTTTCTGAAATAAGATCATTTTTCACATAATAAGAAGTCTTATATTTAAAATGCGCTTAAGAATTCTTGCACATTTGTAAAAGATTTAATATGAAAATCATGTTTGAAAATAAAATAAGTTTGATACTACACACCCGCACGCACGCACGCAAGGACACTTTTAAAATTCTTTAAAAATTTTTAAAATATATGCGATTTAAAACATTCTAAAAAAATCTTCTCTTTTTTTCTATACACTTTTTTTAATTAAAAAATCATTAATAATTTTGAAATTAAAAAAAACATATTTTAAAATACATTTCCATAAATTTTTGTTTAATATAATACTATATAATACTATTTTATCAAGTAGAACAAAGTAAAACAAAAGTATTGAAAAAAATACTAATTTCAATTTTATATAATTTAAAAATAATTGTAGAAAAAGAATTAAAACGTCATTTAAAAATAAAATCTTGTGTGTGTGTGTGTGTGTGTGTGTGTGTGTATGTGTGCGCGCGCGCGCGCGCGCGCGCGCGTGTGTGTGTGTGTGTGCATATATGTATATCAAATCATAAATGTACATAAAAAAACTCATAAAAAAGAAAATAAAGAACATATAAAAATTGAGAAGAATCTTACTTATTAATCTTTCGAACCATTGATCTTCAAAATTCAAATCAATCACTATCACTATCACTATTCTCTATACAAAAAGCTCAAATTGACGAAGAATAACGTTAGCTGTCTATATGAAGAGAGGGTTAATGATATTAGACGTAAGGAGTCAAGACAGTGACTTCAAATAATTTGATAATATTCTCACATGCTTATGTATTGCTATTGCTATAGAATCAGATGGATGGAAAAAATACATTAAGAAGACGCCACATATTTATATGTACATATCGTCATAGAATCATATCACGCTCACAATAGGCTCCATTCATATAATCTTATGTCGCTGGTTTCAAATGATATTAAATAAATAATAATGAATAAAATAATGAATAAAATTATCTTTTATAATAATAAATTAAACAATAATAATAATATATATCATTAATAATTTTAATTATTTTAAGAATTTATAGCAACCTATTCTTTATCTTACAGCAATTAATAAATATCACCCTTATAAAAGGCTCCATCTATATAACTTTTTGTCAATGGTTTCAAATAGTAATAAATAAATAATAACGAATAAAATTATTATTCATAATAATGAATTAAATAATAATTATAATTTTAATAATAACATTTATAATTAATGTTGTAAGCCTCACTACGTAATAAGTATCAAGTTAAGTATTATTATATAATATTTCACCAAATAATTACTACATAACATTTCAACCACGGGTTTTATAGTTTAGTTAATGCTTGTTAGTTTCGCTCACAAAGACTGGAATTCAACGCAAGGATCCAGTCARYGATTAGTAGGCGATATACGAGAGCGCGCCCGAGGACGCGCTGGCCAAAGGTCGCACGCGCGGCCGAAAAGATGCAATGGTCCGCATTGCACTTTTCGGAAATCTGATATCGTTCGATTCGTCCTCAGCCAATCACGATTGATTGGCTGAGGTATAAAAGCCGGTGTCAAGCGTACATCAGAGAGCGTACATTATCCCGAAACGTGTTGCGGCCGAAAGCTCTGCTCGGCAGAGCATCGCGTGTGCATACTTATAACTTAAAAGTAAGAGTGAATTAAAGTGTAAACCAGGTAGTTTAATAAAAGTGTAATCAGTTCACTACTACTACGACTACTAATTTAATTCAAAGAATCAACTCCTTCTCGACGTCCCTCCTCGCGGCATCCAAAAGATCCCACGGGATAACATTAATAATTTTAAGAATTTTAAGAATTTAAAACAATCTATTTTTTATCTTATAGCAATTAGTAATTAGAGTTTTTTCATAAATAAAGCACAATCAGTCATGAGTTTTTATAGATAATTATCATGGAATTTACCTTAAATTTATGAAGCAGCCGAACAAATATTCGTGTCCGTAAATCGTAAATTCTTTCTTTCTTTCTTGTCTTCTTATGCTCTTCTTTTCCATCCTTTCTTTCCTTCTTTTTTTCTTATGTTTGCATGAAGCTCAAATTCCTTATTCTTTATTCTTCCTCTTTTTATTTCTTTCTTTTTTTTAGTAATAATATTTATAATTAATAATTTTAATAATTTTAAAAATTCTAAGTATTTATAGCAATTTATTCTTTATTTTATAGCAATCAATAATTAGAGTTTTTTGATAAATGAAGCACAATCAGTTATAAGTTTTTATACATAATTATCATTGAATTTACCTTAAATTTATGAAGCAGCTAAAGGAAAATTCATGCCCGTAAATCCTAACCTTTTTTAAAAAAAAGGTAAAAAAAAGGCGCCAAGTACACGCTCTTTTCAAAATCAAAATAGTATAATAATTTTACCTTTCAAAAAAGCTGTCGTATATGTATATACTTTCTACAAAAAAAATGATATTAGGAAATGGCGCCAAGTGGAATTTAAGAAAGGACTATAAATACAATATATTAAAAAATTAAAAAAATAAATACATAAAAATATAAACTATTAAAAAAATTAACTTATTTAATTAAAAAATAACAAATTTAATCAAAATAAAAAAAATGTATTAAAAAAATACAAAAAAACTTGGCGCTGCTAGTATTTTAAGGTGTAGCAGCGCCAAGTTTTTTTGTATTTTTTAAATACATTTTTTTTATTTTTTTTATACAAAGTCTTCCAAAATCTAGGCTGCATTCGGGCAGACGCTATTAACGCTGAAAATCTGTAATGCAGATAACGTGTACTATAGATTTTCAGTGCTAATAGCGTCTGCTCGAGCGCAGCCCTAATATCTTTTATTATTAAATATACTAGCACTCGCAGTGAATATCGGAACGCACCTTTATGAGCACTGCTGTCAATCAATGACGCTAGCGAACCTAACGTCTAAAATTCGAAACTGGACATACGGACATACATAAGATAGATTTTTKGATTTTTACACTTTACATTATAATAACTTTTTTCATACAACACGTACAGTAAAAATAAGCATATTTTTTTAATATAATTTGGGTATGCTCTATCGATTGAGCTTATTATCAACTCAATCGGCTCAGCCGTTATTGAGATCTGATAATCTCGGCTCGTCTCAACTTTCGGTCTCGCGTAAAGATACACGGTCCGTCTCGCGCTACGTGTGAACTTGGCGCGAGACACTACCGTGTCTCTTGATCATACAGGATACTTCTTACACTTCGAATATCTCGCAAACTGTATATTTTTAATGGAAATGTTTTATACAAAAATAAAAATTTATAAAGGATATTAAATGATGTTATTGATTTAATATTGATAATTTTAAATATATAATCGGATAATTTTGAAAATCAAGTTATGCATTAGAATATTTTATATAAGTGCTTCTATTTTTTGCATAAATTGTTTCTATTTATCATACTAAGCATGAAAGTGTTGAAGTGCATGATCGAAAAGTAAACATTTTACTAGATATTTCTCAATTTATTCTAATACTTTTCGATATAAATGTGAAATATTTTACATTTTTCAATAATTTTATTTTTATACATAGAATAGTCGAAGAAATTAAATGATGATACTAATATTTGCATACAATTAAATCATTGTAAATATATTGTAATTGTAAATTGCAGTGGAATTTTTATAACATTTCTTTACATTCTTATGATCATCTAAAACGTTTTGCAAGTTCTATTTTTAAAGTAAAGTAAAGTATACAAAAGTTTTCGAAATATTCTACTGTTACATTTAAAGTGAAGTACCTTGTATACAATTTTTTAAAATGACATTTATTCAGAAATACAAAGTATTATATATATATATATATATATATATATATATATAAAGAATGCATAATATTACTAATGATATTAGTATGACCTTGAAGAAGTATAGAAATGTTACAAAAATATTCCACATGCATATATATATATATATATATATATATATACATTTACAGGGAATGCATAGCGTGATTGTCCGTGTCAAAAGAAGCAACTTTTTTCTTTGGCAAAATTGCGTCTGAACACTACTTTTTAAATCAGAGCAACTTAAATCTAACGAATAAGCGCTCTAGGTTGTGCATGAATCAGGAGCGGC
>JANQDE010000125.1:0-14702 GCA_037157785.1 Cephalotes varians
AAAAGGACTTACATACTTATTAACATATAAACTGAATCAAGATCATCTCGAAACATTTTTTAGTGCGTTACGTAGCAGAGGAGGATTTAATGATAATCCTAGCGCAAAGCAATTCGAAACTAGCTACAAAAGACTTCTTGTTAGACATGAAATTGAAGCTTCGGATAAAGGTAATTGCCTTATTAATGATGTGCAGATTTTATACGTATCATCACAAAAAAAAAGAAGCGATGGCTTGTTCACAGAAGTGGATGATATAGAATTATCTGCTGACGCATTTGATCGCGATTATTTATCGAGATTATGTCAACTCAGTCCATATATTGATGAAGTAGTGAAATACATTAGTGGATTCGTTGTCAGAAAGCTGTTAACAAATATTTGTCATGTTTGTGCAACTTTTATTACTGCAAGCTCTWCTAATTCAATACTAATTAATTTAAAAAACAGAGGTAATTTAGTTTTTCCTTCACAAGACGTCATTAAAATAACACAATTTTGTGAAAGAATTATTAGAACGAACTATAATATTGTTCGTACCAGAAATAATATTAAGGCAATTTTGACGATACAAATTTATCAAGAAATTTGCGATTCAGTTTTTAATGACAGCAAAATGACTGAGCATATAATGCAGCAAGATTTATTCGATAACCATAAAAGTGAACTCATTAAAAGTATTATTGAAATTTATTTAAATTTACGTTTGTTTCATGAGGCCAAGTGCGCTACCGATGTGAGACAAAAAGAATATGTTAGACATAAGTATAAAAAATTAATTCATTTTAAACACCAATAAAAATTTTATTAAACTCACTTTTTTATATATATATGTATTATTTTATATGTATTATAWGTATTATTTTAAATGTATTATATATTTTATATATACTGCATATGTACTGTTTATTACTTCCTACACTATTGTACTCCAGTAATGTCATTTTGAACAGGTTATGTCAACTATTATTTACAGCGTAGCATCTGACAATTTCAACGCATGCGCACAGAAGACGATTAGGAACTTATATCTATCTCTCTCGCACAGATCTTGGACACACTTTGAATCGGCCATTCCCCCTCCAGGTATATATGCTCTAAGACAATAAGCCATAAGTCATAAATCCGAAGTCAGAAGCAATAAATTGACCAACCACAGACAAATGTAAAAAAAATACTTGATTATGATTGATCAATTTATTGCTTCTGACTTCTGATTTATGACTTATGGCTTATTGTAGAAAGCCTCTAAGACTTATGCATAAGTCCCGGTCTACAATAGGTGTAGTAAGCCTTAAGCCTTAAGAAATTAACCAATCATGATCGAATTTGAAGAGAAAAATGAACTATGATTGCTCAATTTCTTACGGCTTAAAGCTTACTACACCTATTGTAGACCGGGGCTAACGGCAGACTAGAACAACCCAATAAAACAACTCAAAGCACAACCAATCAAATTTTTGCATAACCAATCAAAACAGTCAATTGGTTTTGAGAAAAATTTTTGATTGGCTCAAAGAGTCACCATGTTAGACTGCGCATCTTCGGGAGTGTCATACCTTAAGGGTCAGTTTCACCATCTCTAATTATCTTTACCGACCGATTATTCTGTTGGAGTTAACCAATCACATTTGTCTAGAATGGATCAATCATCTAGAATGGTTGAACTTAATCAGCCGTTTAAGCTAACTGGAGATGAAACTGACCCTAAGAGCCAATTTCACCAACGTCGGTTGGTTTAGTCGGTTAGACTAACCAATTCCAATGGAATTCCAATGGTTAATTCCAATGGAATTATCTAATTTGTCTTTGACCTAACCAGAATGAACTAATTACGGTTGACTTTAACCGTCCATGGTGAAATTGGCCCTAAGACTTTTGCGTACAAATTTTAGTCGTAATCGTAAAGTTGTATCCACCAATCATAATCAAAATTACGGCCTTATGTTTTAGAACGCTCGACAGTGATTGGTCGATATTTTTATGGCCTTACGGTTACGACTAAAATTTTTGTATGTGCAAAGCCTTTTATATTCTCATGGGTGTATCTTTTTCGTAAGTTATACTATATATATGTGATAGGCCGGTATTCATAATTGGTTCTTATTCCAAATTGATATAACATATATAAAACAAATATGTATCTATCTTATTTTAAGTATATTAATTTTTGGAGATTTTAAGCAACGCAAACAAGTTCTATTTTTCCGTACAACTCAGCAAACACAATGTAACAATTATTAACAACAGCCTTGTTACTTGCAATTATATTGTTAAGTGGGAAATTATAACTTACTGTTATATAACTGTTACTTTGTGTTTGCTGGGAATTATCACACATATGCTGTTTAAAGTTAAAATTTTCGAAAGAGGAAATCTCACGCGTACATATTGTTACGCAACTGTTATCGCTATAGAATTTAAATTATTAATATTCTCAAGACTTTTTCAAAATAATTTTCTAATGCATATGCGCATTGTAATATCGTATTCGTCATAACTCAGCAAAAAAATTGCAATTATGTTACTGCTATTTTGTGTTTGCTGGAAATATTACAGTTTTTATTGCAACTGCAATATAAGATTTATTCGCGTTGCGATCTTAAAAATAGAAAGTATATAGTTTCTTAACTTCTTCGCTAGATGATTCTATATATCTATCTCGTCTTTTCAATTATTGACCCTTTATCCAATTTTTATCTACCCAGTAAACGAAAATGGATTGAAATGGACAGAAATGGATTCATTTTGTTCGTATCAAATCCAGATTCTGATCTTTTGAATCCATTTCTACCCAATTAAAGTTTCCGAATTTTTTTAAATCCATTTTAATCCATATGAAGGGACAAAAATAAAGCGATTCTTATTCTTTTCCATTCAAAAAAAATATGCAGACCATTAATTCATTTTAATCTATCAAGCGGAATTAAAACAAAATGATTTCTACTTTTTAAATCCAAAAAAAAAGTTACTTGGGTCATACAACTCATTTTAATCCACGACATAGGATTGAAATGATGTAAATGCTATTTTTTCAATCTATATTTTGTTCAAATGAATTAAAATGGATTAAAATTTTCAACTCATTTCAATCCATTTTCGTTTACTGGGTAAAAATTCTAGATTTTTCCTTCGAAATCACAAATCAATCTTTGAATTAGAACATAATCGTATTATTTGATTATGATTATTTAAAGAATCGCTACTTTTATTAAGCAAATTATTCCTCAGGTTTAAAGTTTAAGTTCGTCAGTAACTTATATAGTGAACGAATTTTCGACTCGTACATAATTATCTTGCTTGAATCGCTTCAATAAAGCTTGGTCAAAAAAGCAGTGTTCTACCTTCTTCAACATTTCCAAATATTACGCTGCGTCTCGCACATTCCTTCGTGGATCGCGCGTCGTGAATTTTTCGATAATATATATTTGCAAATCTGAACTTCGCTTTACCGTCGTCCAATATCCATTCAAATGGCGCGATTATCATCTGTGAAATTAACGATCCAGCATACATACACGTACATACGTATGCGTGTGTGTAGCCGTCCGCACACACATCATACATACACTCGCACACGCGCGCAAGTGTGGTGCCGCTTCTGTGTTTGTGTGGCTGTACATCTTGAGGTGCTTCCTGTCACCGCACTCTCAGATTCGTCTCTCCGATGGCATCCCCCGAGTCGAAATCGCCCGAACAGTCCGAGAAAAATCGAAAATACGATCGCCAATTGAGGTAAGCTGATCATCAGCTATATACTTTGAGGTTACGACTGACCGATCCAATGTACCCTCTCATTTCTTTAAGAGAATTTTGTCTCACTGTTTCTAACTTTGAACTTTTGACTTTTGATCACTTTCCCCTCAAAAAATTTTTTTTTCTTGTGCGAGATGTAACGTATTTTCGATTATTATAACGCCTGCTCTTTATTCCTGGCAGATTATGGGGGGACCATGGCCAGGCATCTTTAGAGGCTGCTCATGTCTGTGTCATAAACGCCACCGGAGTTGGCACGGAAGTATTGAAATCGCTAATACTTCCAGGTATAGGAGCGTTCACCATAGTCGATGGCAAAAAGATCACCGAGGAGGATATCGGAGCTAAGTATGTACATAATATCTTAGAACGACAATCTCAAGATGTGACTTGACACAACGCATTAAATGAATTCGACTTAGCTTTTTTCTAGAAGCTGATAGTGTTGGAAAATCCAGAGCACAAGTGGCTACTCAAATGCTTCTAGAGTTGAATCCAGATGTGACTGGCGATTACATCGATGAAGAGCCCGAACAAATTTTATCCAACAGCCCAGACTTTTTCAACAGCTTCACCGTGGTTGTGGCGACAGCGCTAACTGAAAAGTAAGATAATACAATTGATAGACACAATCTATGATAAAACTATGTTACATATTTTTTAAATATTGTTTCTAGCGTTAGAATAAATGCATTTTTGGGAATATTTTCAGAACATTGATTCTTCTGTCGAAAAGACTTTGGGAGCTGAGTATTCCTCTGATAGTATGTAAGAGCCTAGGCTTTGTCGCATATATGCGAATTCAAATAAAGGAGCATACAGTTGTAGAAACTCATCCCGATAATGAAACTCTAGATTTACGTCTAGACAAGCCATTTGATAGTTTGAAGAAGCACATAGATTCCATAAATCTTGATGAAATGAGCTTTAAAGATCATTGCCATGTACCATATCTAATTATTTTGTCCAAATACTTAGAAAAGTGGATTTCAGAGCACGGCGCTTTACCGAAAACTTACAAAGAGAAGCAGCAGCTCAGAGATATGATAAAGAATGGCATGAGACGCGATGAACATGATTCGTCCAATAGTGAGGAAAATTTCGAGGAAGCTATGAAGGCTGTAAATAAATGTATAAGAGGGAGCGATATTCCTGATAGGGTTATAAATATCTTAAACGATGATCGTTGCGTTAATTTAACAGCAAAGGTATTGATGAAATCTATATGATTTTTCTATATAATCTATATGTCCTTTGAAAACATATACCTTCAAACTGATCGGTATATTTTAGAGCAGCTCTTTTTGGATTATTGCAAAAGCTGTACGTGATTTCATTGATAATGAAGGAAAAGGATTGTTACCGCTTAAGGGTACTCTGCCAGACATGACTGCAGACACTGAAAAATATATTGCACTCCAACAAATGTATAATATTGATCCTGAAATGACAGTACATAGGATGATGATGCACGAAAAAGTAGCTCAGTTTTCTGTGTCAATGCAAATATAAGAGCGTTTTATTAGTAAGTTTATTATAAAAAATATAGCAAATGTTCTATTACATTTAATTTTATTCATTACTTTAATTAATATATAGTTATAGTAATAATATTAAAAAGAATGTTGTATTTAAACTTTTTTTTATATTATTGTATGCGCTAAGACTGTGCAGTACTTTTTCGTGCATTACTTTTCAGTCTGTTATTGTAAACTAATGTGCACTATAATTGAATCTATTTTAGTTACTATAAACAAGCAGCAGCAGATGCGGAAGCTGTATGGAGGCGCACTTTACAATTACTACGTCAATTAGGAAGATCGTCAGATTCAATTTCAGAAAAAGAAGTTAAATTATTTTGCAAACATGTCGCTAACATTTATGTAGAAAAAGGAAGTTGTATCGCAGACGAGTACGATCCTAAAGTTTTCGATACTAATATTATAGGTAATTATCTTTCAAAAAATATATAAATATATAAATAAAATCATAATTTATAATTAGTATCATCTCAAAAGATATCATCTCATACGTATATTTCTGTAATAAAAAGAAATATAAAAAGAAAAAAATTATAATTATAATTTTGTGTAATATACATAAAAAAGAAGAATTACAATTATAACTCTTTTTATATATTTTTTCTTGTAATTAATAACTTAGAGTAAAATATGTACTTAATGTCTCCATATTTTTTTACAGTTCAAAATTTAGAGAATCCAGAGAGTATGATGATTTACTATGTTATGCTCCGAGGAGTTGATAAATTCCAGGCAGAATATAATTCGTATCCCGGCGAATTTGATGATCAAGTGGAACCCGATATCGTAAAGCTTAAGGTATTCTCTTTTTTACAATGTATAATGTAATTATTACTGTTTCTGCAATTGGGCCGTATTACAGACATGCCTCACAAAACTGTTAAGCGAATGGGGATGCGGTCCATTAGCCAAAGACGATTACGTTCACGAGCTTTGTCGATTCGGTGGTGCGGAATTGCATTCCGTTTCGTCATTTCTAAGCGCACTTGCAGCGCATGAAACCATCAAGCTCATCACGAACCAGTATAAACCCGTTCACAATACCTTCATTCACGACGCCGTCACATCGAACTCCGGAACGTTCTTCTTTTAAAACTGTAAACTGTTAATGTGAAAAGAAAAATCTAATTAAAGTGATACAATATTATATAGCTCATTAATTCGTGAGTTCTTTAATTGTTTCGAGTTAAGATGAGCTTTGTGAATCTTAATGCTATCTTTTCTGTCTATTTAGAATCGCACTCATCATCTTCCATGCGATTCTAAACTGAAATTTTATGCGTAAGAAACAGTGAAAGAAATATACGACGAAAGAGAAGCAAATCTAAAAATTATTGTACATTTGAAAAACATAAAGCATCTTTTACAATCACAGTAGTCCAGATTTTTTTCAATCTCTGTGTCTCAAAGAGAAAGCTAATCTTCTTTCATGTATGTGTAATATAACACATTAAAATCAGGGGTTGCTTTCGGAGAGCACGCTATTGACGCTATTGTCAATTTTATATTGTTCATTAGACGTAAAATAAGGATGGATGCAATAGCGCCGATAATGCGCTCCCCGAACATAACTAGGATAAAAAAGATAAACTAATTAAATTCAAGGATCTTGTATTTTTAATAATTTAACGAATATATCTAATTGATCACAATATGAAAATTCGTAAATAAACGATTTAGTTAAAATTCTAATAAATCAATCAAAAAAGTAAGCCACGTTTATTTTGCAACTATTGAAGGTTTCTTCGTTGAGATAAATACTATTTCTCTGAATCTAAAAGTATAAAAAGTATATCCAATCAACGAAGAAGATTTTTAATAATTGTAAAATAAACGTTCTCTTAAACATGGTCTTATATCCGGAAGCAACGTTTGCGCGTGTACATTTGGCTCGGTCGAAAAAAGGGGATATTTGATTTCCGTTTAGTTATTTCCAAAAATTATTTGAATTACTTATTTTGTAATAAATCGATAGAACATCGCAATGTATAATGCTTGCGTCTTTTAAACGCCGAGTATTTCTTATTATTCTAATCTTCTATTTATAGATCGGTAGGATCCATAAATGCTGTTTATGGTGTAGCCAATCAAAAGCACGCTGCGCCGCGCACGAACTAAAATCCCGCCATGTCTAGCGTTATCGAGATAATTTCCGTTACCTCAAGTCAGGTTGGTATTCACGTGATCTTGTGATCAGCTTGTGAACAGCTGAAGGAGGCAAGAAGGACGAAAAGGAAGACGGAGTGCTGGGGTTTCCGAGCGAGATTATTTTTTGAATCGACGTGGAATCTCGACGTTAATCATGGTGGACCGTGCGAACAGCATCAAGCAGATGATACCGGCGTTGCCGGATGAGAAAATCGGTAAATTATACTCGCTGCATAAAGAAGATTCGTTCGTTTGACAGTGCCCCTCCCAACGATGCGATCTGTTTTTATTGCTTTTTTAACATATTATTATTGTATTGTTGTATTCTAATCGTACACGCTGGCTCGAATGAAGGTTGATCTTATTGTCTCATTTTAAGCTTAGCTTTTAAGTAACGACTTTGTGTGATTTTGCAGATATGCTGGCAGCTACGAGTGTGCTCCAGCAGCAAGCTGCCGATATTAGGAATCAACGAATTAATTGGCAATCATATTTCCAGTAAGTAATCGTATATGAATGTATGTGTTAAGTTGTGTCCGACGAGCCTGGTCCGAAATTTTGAGGTGTACTCTGCTTTTAACTTGACAATACTTAAACTTGATGATGCTGTAAAACTGCATATAAGATTATGCAGAAAATATTTGAAACATTTGATGTTTACAGGTCACAAATGATATCGAAAGAAGACTATGATTTTATAGCGGCCTTTGACTCGAGTGACACTAAAACAAGGGAGAATAAGCTAAAAGAGAATCCACATCAGGCAGCTAAAACATTCCTCAACTTGCTTGGTCACGTTTCGAAAGATCAGACAATTCAATATATTCTCACAATGATTGACGATATGCTACAGGTACACTTCTTTTATTTATTAAATTAATGAAGCTCTTTTTGTTAATGTATATTTTGTCAATATTTTTAATAAAAAATATTCCATTAATGGAAGTTGTAATATTGATGCAATATTTATAGGAGGATCGCAGTCGTGTGGAAATCTTTCGTGAGCATTCCACGCGAAAACGAGAATCTGTTTGGGGCCCATTCCTCAATCTATTGAATAGGCAAGATGGCTTTATAATGAATATGACATCGCGTATTATAGCCAAGTTGGCTTGCTGGAGTCATGATCAAATGGAAAAAACTGATCTTCAGTTCTATTTAACATGGCTCAAGGATCAACTGAAACTTAGCGTGAGTTTAATGGATCATTGCATGCATATGGCACAAACTAAGAAATTGGAACAACCATGTATAATAAATATTTCGATGTATAATAAAATTATTATTTATTTTATTTTTGTTTCGGGATACTAATAATTTGTAATAATCATTTTAATCAAATTTGTTTTATACTCATTCTTAAATGTATTCTTTTAATTCTTAAATATAGATATGATTTAAAATTATAATACAGATCATTCAGATTTAACTTTTGGAATCTATTTTTTTTTTATATGAGCATGTGTATAAGTTTTGCTATCTACATCTGTAATTTTTTTTTTTGAATGACTTAATTTTTGAAAAAATGTATATACTGGTCTCATAGTTAAATAGTCTACGTTTAAGAGCTAAGGTAATGTTAATTGCTTCCTGTAACTATAATGTTCTGTCCCTTACTAATATGAAAACTTTTCTTCAACTGCATGCCATGTTATGTCATTTGGTAATTAATTCAGCTTATACTATGGTTTTTTTTTTAGAAATAATGCTTTTTGCATTTATAATTAATGAAAATTAATGCTTTTTTGTAATGCTACACTAATATTGATATAAACACTTCAGATTTTGTATCATTTACTTGATATACATTATTTGTGATATTGCTGTTTTATAAAATTAGTTAAATAACACTTGTGTAATACATTAATCCGATTGTATCAATTTAGAGATTATAAAATTTATGTGGCAAAAGTCTGTGTGGCAAAAGTCTGTGTGGAAAATTGATAAAAGTTGCAAATTAAATATAACTAACCAAATAAAACGATAAATTGTCCTGCAACTGACAATTACATATTTTGCTTCCCACGCTCAAGCTTCAAATATGAGCACTTTAAATTACAGTAGAATTTTAATAAATAAAGAAATGAGATGGGGTTTTAGTTTGATGCCCTTCAGGATCACACAGACTTGCATGTGGAACTAGAACAAGATACTACTGTGGAGGCCAAGGAGGCCAATGAACTGCACGAATTGCTCAACCCGGTTGGTTTTGTAACGACTAATCGCAGTAGTTATTACTTATTACTCTAAATGAATTAAAAATATGTTTTTTAGATCATATTGTACCAACAAGCGAGCCACTAATAATTCATCAGAACATTTAACGATATCTTGTATACAAAAATATTATATATAATATGAATCTTTTATATTTAGGACAATTGATTAGTGAAATTTAATCAAATATACATGATTTGTGCTTTATAAGAGCCTATTTTATGTGAATGTCACGTTTAAATGCGAATTTCTTAAAACTTTAAATCAACTTGCAAACTTATAAAATCCACTTTTCTCTTGATAATATTAAATCTCTTTCTCTTTTTCTTTAAGATAATTATTATGTCGAATTATTTTACTATCATATTTTTACATGTAGCAACATATTTGTTAAATATATTTATTTTATCTTATTCATATTTATTTATCTTTTATATATATATATATATATATATATACATATATATATATATATATATATATATACATCTTATATATACATATTTATTTTATTTTATTCTTATCTTTATCCTTTAAAGGAAAATTTATTTTCTTTGTTTCTTATCTCCGGATTTTTGTAAAGAAAAACCTATATAGATTATTTTTATTATTTTTATTCTATTTAGAACAACGAGTACATTCAGTCAGTGGCACGATGTCTACAAATGATGCTTCGTATAGACGAATATCGCTTTGCATTCGTGTCCGTCGATGGAATTTCGACCCTCCTCAGCGTTCTGTCTGGCAGAGTAAATTTTCAAGTGCAATATCAACTTATTTTCTGTCTATGGGTACTTACTTTCAATCCTCTTTTAGCCGAAAAGATGAATAAGTGAGTAGTGTATTCCTTATTTGATGTTATACTCGAGATATTCTTTAGCAATGTTCAATATGACAATCGTCTAATTACGTGTTACATCGCAGATTCAATGTTATACCCATTCTTGCCGATATACTCAGCGACTCAGTCAAAGAAAAAGTAACACGTATTATACTTGCAGTGTTCAGGGTAAGTCAAAATGTGTTATAGAATAAAAAAATAGTTGTACAAGATTATATCATAATTGATATTTTTTTACGTTAGAATTTGATTGAGAAAGTAGAAGATGGACAAGTTGCCAAGGAACATTGCATCGCTATGGTGCAATGCAAGGTGCTGAAGCAGCTTTCGATATTATGCCAACGAAAGTTCGACGACGAGGACATCACTGATGATATCGAGTTCCTCAATGACAAACTGCAAGCATCCGTGCAGGATTTAAGTTCATTCGACGAATATTCGACGGAAGTGAAGTCTGGTCGTCTAGAATGGTCTCCTGTTCACAAATCGGGCAAATTCTGGCGCGAAAACGCTAGTCGTCTTAACGAAAAGAATTACGAACTTTTGCGGATTCTGGTTCATTTATTAGAGACTAGTAAGGATCCGCTCGTTCTCAGCGTGGCTAGTTTTGATGTCGGCGAATATGTACGTCATTATCCACGTGGCAAACAGTACGTTAAATTTATATACAAAAACACTATTAAATCCCATTTACTACTACAATTTGTTAAAATATTCTTCCATGTATTTTAGCATAATTGAACAACTTGGTGGAAAACAGCGCGTAATGCAACTTCTCGGACACGAGGATCCTAATGTTAGATATGAGGCTCTTCTTGCAGTGCAAAAACTTATGGTACATAATTGGTAAGTTACAGAATTAAAAAAAATTTTCATCTTTATTATTTGATGTATATATTAAAATGGTAACAATCGATAAATTATAAATATATTTAAATATTTTCATATATTTTATATATATATATATATATTTTTATTTAATTATAAATTGTATAATTTTATAAATACTTTTTACTTTTATTTTCTAGGGAATATCTTGGAAAGCAATTAGAGAAAGAACAGACAGGTGCATCAGGAGCACCCACCAACAAGCCCGGAGCACAAGTGCCAGCAAAAGCTTGAATATTCGTGCAATTTGTACAAATTTTCTGGTTTCGAGAGTATTATATAGTTCGCGTGATATAATCTATCATCCGCTTGTTGCAAAGTACATAACTCAAGATATTTACATTCCCTTCCATTCTGTACCATTGTAAGAAAAAGTGAAGATATATAGCCAAATTCGTTTTTTTTTTTTTTTGTGCAAATTTTGTAACAAACTGTTGATCGAATTATGTATATATAGATGTTTTGCATCGCAAATATGAGATAGGTATATAAACGTCGGTATAATAAATTTTATCGTGTAATATCTTAGCTTTATGAATATTTGTTCTCTGGAATGTTAGAAAAAAAATAAATTTTATTCTGTTGAGAAAAACTGTACATGTAATATATACACAAACATTACAGGCACATTTTCATGATTATTTAAACTCGCCTAAATTTCAATTTAATGTTTATATTGCAGGATGCCAGTTGTATTAGAAGAAATTTGAAAATATATGGTACTTCAATCTCATCTACGGTATCTTCCTCGCCACATAAACGGCATCTTTTATCATCGTCATCATTTCTACTTGTCACTGTTAATTCTGGTCCAAGTAGTGAGCCGCATTTTTGGCATGCCAAAGTCTGCAAATAAACATTTATTTTAATGAAATATAAGTATAATCGAATCGTACAAATGCTTAGCTAATCTATATTAAAGAAAATCTTGTCGCTTACTGTTATTTTATCGGAGCAATGAAACAGACGGTCTTGAAGAAGATATGAACAACCATGAGAAATCAGAGCGTCTCGTTCCATCTCTCCGAATCGAATACCGCCGCCACGTCGACGACCTTTAATGGGTTGCCTTGTTAACATGTCAATCGGTCCGGTACTTCTCACCTGGAAATGAGATATGTTTAGCATATTCCCGTTATAATCAAAGAAAAAGTTGCCAATCATCAAATTATATTTTAAAATATGCAGAAAACGAAAAGGCAAATGAAAACACCAAATGAATTACAATCAATGAAAATTACAATCCAATAACTAGTATAATACGTGAAGAGAAAGATCAAGAATAAAAAATGAAGAACTCTGTAGATCTTTCTCATTAAATGCTGATCTAAATTAGCCACCTGCCACTTATCGGACACCATGTGTCGCAATCTCTGATAATGCACAATGCCAAAGAAGATGCTGGCAGTCATTTCGCATCCATAAATGCCAGAATACATTCTTTCAGTTCCATAATAATTATAACCACCGAGTTCTAATAATTTTCCGAAATAATCTATGGCCGTATTCTCTTCGTCAAACCTAAAAGGCGTGGCATCGTGAACCAGTCCATGCACAGCCGCCGATTTCCCGGCCATCACTTCAATCATCATAGCTATAATAATGAAAAACAATTATTGCTGCACCGTTATTGCTGTTGATATTAAAATTATGCCTGAATTATATTTTCTTGGTAATTTCTTATAAGAAAACTAATTTTCAAGATTATCTATTTGAATATCTATGCTAAGGGTAGATCTAATTGAAAGCTCGTCATTGTCGTATTATATCATATTGTTTTAACAAAATTAATTATCTGTTACCTATTGTCATACGACTTGGGAAACCATGCGGATTGAATATAATATCAGGAACCATCCCAGTTTCTGTAAATGGTAAATCCTCGACAGGATACAACCGTGAAAGGATTCCTTTTTGTCCCGCTCTTGATGCGAATTTATCTCCAACGGTAGGATTCCTCTGATTGATACATTTAAATGGAACATGGATTGTGTTTAAAATTTATGTTTATACAGAGTGTCCGATAATTCTCGTGACAATGCTCGTGTGCAGGACTAAACTGAATCGAGAAGTCCTGTACCATTTTGCAATTTTCGCAATAGTTAACAATCGATTATTAAAGATTGCCGAATGAGCGCGTATATCGCTGAGATCGCCGTATGAGCGTTGTCATGAAAATTACTGGACCTGTATACAATTACACATGCGCTAATATATACGTGTATATATTATAATTGTACTAACAAGAATACGGAATGTAATGCATGCCCTTCGAGGATCTTGATTGTTTAATGTACCGCATAACTTTACGTTGTCGATATAAGCTTTTTCTGTACTTTTATACCTTCCGACGACATATTGGGCATTATCAGCATCATAATAGCTGTTAAATACATAAATCATCGATGAGATTTTAAAATAAAGAGATGATAACGACGCTATAAGAATACTTACGAGTAGTACGCATCTCCCTCTTTAATAGCAACTCCTGGTATAGGCAAACCGTCAACATCTATCGTTTTCTCAAGTTCAGGTTTCTCTGAATCGCGAGCGAAATAACTCTTTTTATCGTTTAAATCAACAAATTCGGATTTATAAATTGTTCCATGTCCAAAGCCACGTTCGTACGCCGACTTATTGATGATCATTGCATCTTCCATATCGTATCCCTACACATCAGATTATCGATGTAGAATTGTGAAAGAAATAGGTAAAATCATTGATAAAAAGTATTTAATCATCAAAACATGCTAGCTCACCGTGTACGATATAACTGCAATTATTGCATTGGTACCCATTGCAAAGTCATCCATGTTAACATTATCATAATGTACCGGCCTAAAAAGCGGTGTGGCGGGTGTTTGCAACCTGTATAATTTCGTTTGTGACTGCTGTTGCCAATTGTGACACGGTGTACCCATTGTTTGCTTACCCATCTATGATTATTAAAAAATTGATATTTCAATCATTGTGCTATTAATGCATTTACAGTCCACAAGATTCAGATGCTAGTCGGAAGTAAATTTTAATTTCAAGGCTCCATGGATTACTATATTATACTATTGGGTGTACAAATAAGTTTTGAGGGATTTACAAAAGATAGCATAAGTAGCATTAAATCACATCGGATTATCTTGTAACTATATTCATATTAAACGTCATCATTTCCCTCTAAAAATCAGTATGTGTCATTTCGTTGAAGCGTAAACAACATACTTTATTTGTGCTCTAACCATGTCAACCTTTGTGCCAACAAAACACAATTTGCGGGAAGCGCTGCTTTTTTGTTTTCATTTGAAGAAAAGTGCAGC
>JANQDE010000125.1:21502-50600 GCA_037157785.1 Cephalotes varians
GTACATAGGGCATGTACGTACATAAGGTATGTACGTACATAGAGAATGTACGTACATAGGGAATGTACGTACATAGGGTATGTACGTACATAGGGTATGTACGTACATAAGGTATGTACGTACATAGAGAATGTATGTACATAGGGAATGTACGTACATAGAGAATGTACGTACATAGGGTATGCTGTATGTATATAGGGTATGTATGTACATAAGGTATAATGTACGTACATAGGGTATGATGTATGTACATAAGGTATGTACGTACATACCCTACATACATACATACATACCCTACATATATACCCTACATACATACATACATACTATATATATTATTATTAATAAAATACGTATAATTTCTAGTCATTTTATAATTATCTAATTATATATTTTATTTAAAACTCCTTTTTGTGCGCCATATTTATAATAAATAGTATAATTAATTTAATGTTGCAATATGTAGAAAGGTTACTATTAATTAAAATTTAAATAAAATATATAATTAGRTAATTAWAAAWYGAARAAAATATACGTATTTTATTAATAATAATATATATAGTATTATTACTATTAATAATATTAGTAACAAAAGAAATTTTAATTATTAGTGTAAAATTAAATGCAAAGCATAAATAAAAATAAAAGAAAAGTTCTAATTAGCTACTCAAATCTCATGGGGATTACAATGTCAACTTAGGGTCCGAACGCTCCTGAGGTGAAGCGTCACGAGCGTTGTTTACAAGCATCCGGCTGCTCGTTGCTAGGATGCGAGCGGCAAGAGGAGGACAGTGATCGTCGACTCTGAAATCGGCTCGAAATGTGCAACTAAATCCCAGCTCTGATATATGGAGTTATATAGATAAACTTTATTTGATTTTCTATGGAATTATAAAAAAACTTTCGTTTGGATATGTATGTACATACATATTTACATATGAAAACCAAACAAGAAAAATTTTAAACTTAAATTTAGAATTAACTACTTAGCTATTTCAACGAATTGAAATATTCAAATAACAAAATATATATTGGATATTTTATTGAGGCTTTTGTTATTTTTTGTACATAATTAATATTTTTAAAGCAGTCATAACAATCTTCAGAATGTGCCAATGCGGAATAATGCAATTAATTAACTTTGTAAAAAATCAAAAGCAGATAATTTTTAAGAACAGAACATTCTAATTTATTTTATTTTTTTGTTGTAATATTTTTTTTCATTGCATTTTGTTCTTTCAACATATATTTAAAGCAAATATTTTTTTCACAAAAATAAATGTCTTTACAAATTATTATTGATTTTATTATTCTGACAGTTAAATTTATTCATATTGTCAAGTAAAATAACATTCAAATAAAAAGAGCAAAAATATAAAAATAACGGGAACGTAAAATTAATATCACACGTCTTAAAATGCTTTCATAAAAATTTTAATTTATTATGTCTATTAAATATATATACAAAGTAAAAAGATTATATAAAAATGTCAACTTTTTGTCTAAATATTTTTATAATAAGCATTGATAACTCTCACAATTTGTCCTTGTAAATAACATTATATACATTTATATTTTCATCTGTATATAAAAAAAAAACATATATATTAAGAATTTTATATAAATGTATACAATCTTATATAATTATACATTATTGTATTAATTTATTTTATAAATATTATTGTAAATTATTGTTAATTATTAAAAAAATCACATAAGATTTTAAATGAATGGAATAGTATTAGATCTATCTATATTATTTCTATCATATGAAAATAATAAGGATGATTCATTCAAAAGTTATGTATTTTCAGACAAATTTAATTAATAAATAGAAAGGCAATTTTTTAATTGTGAATATTTGTTTCACATGATTTTTATATGATAAGCAAATGTATTATAAAAGTATAATGTCACAAGAAACATACATATTCTTGGAAAAAATTAAATATTAAAATATTTTTCTAAAAATCTAAGTTACATGTAAATATAAGTCAATATTTCCTAAAATTAATTTCGCATATCGATCAACTTCCTTCGATATATTTTTAGATTCATTGTGATACACTTTCTCGAGCATTAAATCCATTATCGTGGAACAAGAAGTCACCACTTCATACCGTTTATAAGTTTGAAATTCTGTATCTATATCAATTATTGTATGAAATTTCTTACAAACGTTTTCTAAATACTCTCGCCGTTTATATAATTTCAGCTGAATGT
The DNA here is from genome assembly GCA_037157785.1 of Cephalotes varians. Classification (NCBI taxonomy): domain Eukaryota; kingdom Metazoa; phylum Arthropoda; class Insecta; order Hymenoptera; family Formicidae; genus Cephalotes; species Cephalotes varians. The sequence goes on from JANQDE010000125.1 coordinate 23,726, forward strand.
CTCTGTTATGTTCAAAACCTGCTAAATATTAGATATCATCTCTGACAATTTATTTTTTAATAAGTTATGCATGTATATTATGAACTGATGCTTATCTTCCGGCTGTACAAAATATTGAATTGCTATATCTCGTAAAGTTGTAAAATGTAAGATCTCCAAGATAATCTTAGAAATCGATTCTTTTTCTTCAATATCAAAAATTCTTGCTATATGAATGGGATCAGGGTAATTATCCTCCTTTATGTACTCCAAATATATTTCCATTGCTAATTTCAAGAATTTATAAGTATACTTATCTTTCTCTATTTTATAAAAAACTGAATTTATTTCGTTAAGAGCGCTTATATATGTCAATATGGCTTTACAGTCTAGTTCCTTTCCTTGCAACAGAAAACATGTTTTAAAATATATGAAAGCAGTATGTAATTCGTAATCTTCTTTAGAATTGACATATACTAGACTTAAGTTATAATAAGCTACTGCCAAAATTACAATATCAAATTTTACATGCGCTCGAACATCGCTTACACTATGAAACAATATATCCATTGCCTTCTATCGCTTTGATCATTTTATATTTCTCTTTAGAAGATTTACTATCGTCTCTTATTAGGCTTTTTGCTTGAAACGACTGTACAACTTCCAAAAATTCTTCACTAATATTCATATTGTCAATGTTTTCGATCGGTTTCGCTTCTGTAGTATATAGGCAGTAAGTTTTCATTAAAAGATTACTACACAGACGTTTTATTGTTTTAAACGAATTATTTATATGCCTTACCAAGTTGGAAGGATTTATCTCCTTTCCATCATTTGTCTAAGAAACGCGAACATTTTCGCTCGATATTAATAAAGACAATTCCTAATATAAATTTATGAAAACATGTTCTAACTGGCACAATGGTGAATGTTCTCTAATCTTACCGGATACACGTGCTACATGTACACAAATAGAGGGGAGGTTTTACATCTCGATGTCCAATAGGAAGAATTGTTTTATAGGGATTAGAATATTTTTATCTAGGATTTCTAACATACATTCCTATAGGAAGTCGAATAGTATACCGGATATTGAAAGCAAATAAATTTTCCCAAAAAAAGACAAAATTTTGCTTGATGATAAAAAATGTTTATTTATTTATGTTATATGTATCGCTACTTGAATATACGTATATTAATTTGTTTTTCAAAAGTTCTCCTTCCCCTAAAAAAAAAGAATACAAAATATCGAGACTTTATCCACGAATGCATAGTGACTGTTGATCAAAAACTGAAATGTTCGTTATTATATGTAATAAATATTTTCCTTATCTTATCTGTTCATTAACTGATTAGCAATATTTAACGAACAACTATACAAATTTTAAACAAGTATGTCTGAAAGTACAAAATATTTTCTTAAGATACAAAGTTGCGTTTTACAATCTGAAAATTTGCAATAAAAATATACATATATTACAAATGTAAGAAAATAACTCGAGAAAATTAAATTAAGGTTAAAATTACGAATAATCTTATTTAATGTAACTTTATATTAACTATTATTATCACTAATTAATTAATTAATTTTTAAGTCGGTATATATTATACGCATAAATTTTTGTACACGGGATACACGCTTTCCATTTATCGTAATGGAATCATAAACTAACTTAAAATAATATCAACGCAAATGTCGCTTAAATTAAGATTTTCAATAAATAAGAACTTTTGCATGTATGTACATAAAAAGTTCTTACCTATTTACTTTAAGTACATAAATTTAATACGAGATAATATGCGCATATATAAGTATAAATATATGAAGTTTTGCAAGTGCTTTTTTGGCGTTCAAATGGGGAAATTGTTCAGCGCAAAAATTTCTTTGTCTTATATTTTATAAAAACAACCTTGTTCAAATGATTATACAGTGATACAATTTACAGCATGAATATGAACAATATAAAAAGGTATTGAAAGGCTTAGAATTACTCGAATTGGCGATATTTAAAACCGCATATAAATGTTCAAATGTTCAATGTAATCTTACTTTCTTTTATATATATATAAATTTAAATTAAAGTTCCATCGTATTATTTTAAAAATTAATATCAATAATTTAATTATTTTACTTTTAATTAATTATACCTTAAATCCTTCTTATATCGATAAGAAAAATGGTATTATGAAAAATCAATTCAACTAGAGATATAAAAATATTCCTTATATATATGTCAATAGAGAAATTTTCAGGGAGACAGAAACGGAATATGTATGTGAAATACAAAGTAAGCGAACAAGATCTTTTATCAAATAGTTATAATTAAAAATATTAATTCATCTCGAATTTATAAGATTTGATTAATTGTTTGCATGACGTTTGAAAAAGTTTTAACTATTCATCCTGTGTTGTACATACACGTTCAATCTCTGTTTCTTAGCTGTAATTAAAACTGACATTGATTCGTGCAATTTTCGTCACTTATCATTTGAGTAAAGTTCATATGTAAATTCTTGGTCGAAGCTGTCGCGGTTTTCACAGTGACTGCAATCATGTATCCCCATGATACTATCAGAGCAAGATCCCTTGCCTTCCAAGTTATCAGCAATGCACTTTACTCTGGAATCAAACACGCCACTGTGAAAATACTGAAAGAAATAAATTAATGTGGTCTTGTTCTATTGTCAACGCATCCAAGTTTAATAAAAAATATATTTGTTTTTAAATCGCTATACATAAACAGTAAATTATTTAAAAATTCCAGTCTAATATTTTTTACATACAGTTCTATAAACATTGCTAATCCTTACAATTTGTTTATATATATATATGTATAAGATTATATACATTTATATATCTTCTATAATTTCTATAATAAAAATAATCTTACATAAATATATATAATAATATATTATGTAAATTATTGTTAATTATAAAATTGATAAATGTAAATATTATTAATAATATTTCCATATATATTTCAATCAAATAGAAATGATAAGGAACATGACTCACATATTTAACAATTATTTATTCTCAGACAAATTTAATACAACTAATTAATGGAAAGGTAACTTTTTAATCATGAATCATGTCTCTTATATAGCTTTTATATGATAAAGAAATGCATTAAAAAAATAATATTGTCTAATATAATGTATATTATCTAATATAATGTCACAAATAAGAAAGGTACAAATCCAAGAAAGAACTAAATGCTTTAAAAAATCTAAACATTTAAATATAAATTAATATTTTCTGAGATCAATTTCGCAAATCGATTAGCTTCCATCCTTGTCATCTCTTTAAACGACTCGTTATTAAACGCTTCCTCAATCATTAAATCCATAACCGTGGCACAAGAAGTTACTATTTCATACCAAACCCGCTTATAGATTTGTAATTCTGTATCTACATCAACTGTTGTATGAAATTTCTTACAAATATTCTCTAAACATTCTACTCGCCGTTTATGTAATTTTATCCGTCTATCTCTCTGTTGTTCAAAACCTGCTAAATATTTATATGTATCGGAAATATCAAGTGTTATTTTCGCACAAGATTCAATATCAGTGTCTGCAGTAAAATATTGTTTTGCCAAATCAAGATGTCTCAAAGTTTGTACAAAAACAGATTTGGCATCAGCAAGATTTAATATACGTGTATCTGTTATTTGATTAGTCATATTTTCTAAATCTTTTTCTAGGTCATAAAATATTATCAATTTTGATTCTTCCTCAGATTTTATTTCTAATTTTGAAATATCTAGCTCACAAGAGATTTCTTTATGCTGCAAAAATTTTTCCATCCAGAAACGTAAAAGTAAAACTCCATAGGTACCCCAACATCTAGCACTAATGCCACAGACATAATCATAACTCTCAAACACATGGTTAAATTGCGATTCTGAATTATTTCTGATTTCTTCCTTTGTCGTTTTCACTTTATCCTCAAAAAATCTATATATCACATAATCACCAGCAGCAATGTGATTTCTTGCTTCAGTGAAACGATTGTTTGCTAGAAAGTATCTAGATAGATCAAATAACGTTAAAGCCCAATCAAGACAATTTTCTTGAACTTTTTTTCTATATTTCATTTCTGACAATCGGATGCTTAACATCTTATGCAAGTATATTACAAACATGTGCTTATCTTTTGGCTTCGCTAAATACTGAATTCCTAAATCCTGTAAAGTTGTAAAATGAAAAGCATCCAAAAGCAACCTAGGATTTGACTCTTCTTCTTTAATACCAACAATAGTTGCTATGTGGACAGGATCAGGAATATTTTCTGCCATAGTATACTTCAGATATAATTCCAGTGCTGTATTTAAAAATTTAAAAGTATACTTCTTTTTTTCCACTTTATCACAAACTAAATTTAATTCGTTAAGGGCACCAAGAGATGTCAATATAGCTTTAGGATCCAGTTGTTTTTCTTTTAACAGTTCCAAACATCGTGAAAAATTTACTACAGCAATATTTAATTCCTTAACTTCTGAAGAATTAGCATATATTACGCCTATATTGTAATAAGCTGCCGCCAAAGCTACAATGTCATCAAATTTTAGATCCGTTGAAACATCGATTGCATTAAGATATAATACATCCATTCTGTCTTCTACCGCTTTGATTTTGTTTTTCTTTTTAGAAAGTTTCATGTCTTCACCTAGGTACTTTGCTTCAAACGACAATTGTAGAACTTCCAAAAATTTCTTACTAATATTCATACTTTTAGCAATTTCGATCGGTTTCGCTTCTGTGTAAACACAGTAAAAATTAATATTGAAAGATTATTACATAGACATTTTACGATATATTCAAAATAAATTTTTAATGTATACATTACCACGTTGAATGAATGTGCGACTTTCTTCCATCATTTGTCTAAGGAATGCAAACATTATTGCTTGATATTGATAAAAAGACAATTTTCAGTATAAATTTATAAAAGTGTGTTGCGACCTGCAAAATCAAACGTTTTCTAATCCTAATGTGGGATTTCCGCATACACGTGCTATGTACAAAAAATAGGAGATAGATTTACATCTTCAGTATCCAATAGGAAAGCTTGTTTTATAGGGATAAAAATATTACTTACTTAGGGTCCCTAGATGTTTACTTATAGGATACCGAATAGGTTTATTTGCGTTGCTTGATCCTTAAAAACTTTTGCACTTAGAACGAAATAAATATGATCGAGCGTTGAAGAGAAAAAAAACAAAGATGCTGAGTGCAAGAAGTGCAAGCAACGCAAACAGATCTCAACATTGGATAAATTAAAAAAAAAAGCATAAGATTCCATCCAAAAATCGAAACTGACAAATTTATTTATTATTTATTATTTTTATCATTTATTATATACTTCAACCGCTATATGCTTTTCGAATGTTCTGCAAAAGTAAAGGATACAAAAGAGACCTTATCCACGAATAGCAGTAGCAGGAATTGTCCAAATTGAAAACTTGTAATTAATATCTTTCTTATATCATGGATATACATTTATTTATCAGCTTAGCAATATTCAAATATTTACAGCAACTAAAGTATAAAAATTTGGAATAATTTTGAATCTCTAAAATTTTCTTAAAATGCAGAGTTCTGTTCTACTGAAACTGAACTCTAAAACTTTATAATAAAAACATAATATTAAATACATAAAAAAATAATTTGAGGGAATTAAATTAAGATTAGAATTATAAATCAACTTGTTCATATAACTTTATGTATTAACAAATTATTATATTTATTAAATTAATAAAGTTTATTGTATTAATTAAATTAATTGCCTAAATATTGGAACATTATATATATTATGCATAAATTTCTACGCATAGGATTTCATTTCCAGTTAGCTTGATCAGCTGATTAAGTGATTGGTTCATTTTGGTCAACGATAAATGCGATTGGTTAACTCCAATCGAACTCTAATCGACCGATCAATCTAATGATGATAAAACCATACGCTTTCCTTTTATAACAAAGTCATAAGCTAATAACTTGGGCTAATCCGATTGACACGATTAAAATTAAGAAGTAGTACTCGTACTAATTCTTGATGAATAAAAATTGTATATTAGCATATAAATAAAAAACGTAAATATTAAATGTAAAAATGTTATATTAGCATATAAATAAAAAACGAAAATATTAAATGTAAAAATTTTGTATTAGCACGTAAATAAAAAACGTAAATATGAAATGTAAATATTAAAAAATTCTTACATCAAAATGTAATTGCAATAAATTACAATAAAATTACAATAAATTACAATAAAAATATCACTATAATATCGTTAAAGATTATATGAGTAGCAAAAATTCCTATTATAGTATCGCGTTGATACTATTTCCGTTGGTGAATGATCACCTGTAAGATTGTGAGAGGCAAATTTTTTAAAGTGACAGCGTGACACGTAGCACATGGCTCCACCGTAGACACGAATACCCCACTCTTTTTACATGAGAATGGCTCACAGTCAAGGCCAGTGCTCTCCTATTTCCCCCCCGCCACGTCGGCTGAAATCACATGGAGTAAGCGTCAAGCGGGTTTCTTGCCGCGAACAGTTCTCACTCGAGTTTTTTCTCGGAATCTATCGATTTGTATCTATCCCAACGTTGTCCAGCAACTATGACTCGACTCAAAAAGAAAACCGAGAATTACGAGGTCGTCGTGAAAAGTCTCGTAGCCGGTGGTGAGTTGCTTTCGGATTGCTTAGCTTTTTCTTTTCTTTTTTTTTTACTTCAGCGTTGATTTTCTGAAGTGGCACAAAGGTTCAGGATACTCGGGATTTTAATAGGGTTTTTGTGAACGCTGACAAATTTCCAATAAGTCTGTTCATGTTGTTTGCACCTTTTGCACTCGGAAAACACTTCGTTTTCTCTCTATCCAATGTTTGAATATGTTTATCTCGTTTTAAGGATCGACGGGAGTGACGGACAAGATTATTTGTTCCTTATTCGCGGTGCACATACGTGTTTCTCATGTTGATATTTTCCTCCCTAAAAATAACATTTTGTCACGAGACCTTTTCGACTTTTTTTTCTTATAAAGTTACGAAGGCTCGTACAGAACCGGATTTTACATAATATGTTTTTTAAAACATTAAAATATTATAATGTTTTAATGTTTTAAAAAACATCATAAAAATTTATATACATATATGAATAAGATCATTTGCACTTCGACTATAATACAGCAAATAATCTTGATCGTCTCTTAAATGCAAAATTTTTTGAGGATTTCAAGCAACACGAACGAATCTATTCCCAGATTCTAATTTGTTCTGAAGTTTAGAGCAAATTTTTCAATTGGACGCTATATTTAGACATTAGCGGGTCGATTATGTATCAAACTTGGTGAAAATTACAAAGATGAGCGAATTTACTGGAATATATATAATTTCATTGGTCGACACCTAGTAAATTTGCTCACTTTTGCAATTTTCACCAATTTGTATGATACAGAATCGACTCCCTGTCCGACACTTGGGAGTTGAACACTTTCATCGTCTCATTGAATGAGACAGAGAGAAAACAAAGGACGGTCGACGCTAAAACAGCCAATCACTGGACAAAATTCTATTCTTTTCTCTCTCTAAATTCCCATTCTATAAAATGCATAGTACAGGATAAGCGTAGCATAAGGTCGCATGAGCATCCAGCATAAAATCGCTATATTGATTTACATAAGATTCTCATTGTCCAGTGGTCATATGCGATGAGCTTAGGGTCACTATCTTCAGTTTGCTTGATCGGCCGATTATTCCATTGGAGTTAACCAATCGCATTTGCCGTTAACTAGAATGGACCAATCACAGTTGACTTAATCAGCCATCAAGCTAATCGGAGATGGTGAAACTGACTCTTATCTCGCTCAACGACGCGAAGGAGAATACCGCTGTCTCTCTGGTCTATTTCATCCCCGTTAACTTTTTTGGGGATCACGTGCCATAAAAGAAGAAAAAAAAGAAGAGACGAAGGAGAGATGGAAGCGTTTAGCTCGCGAGCAAAATTTTGAATAGACCTGATTTAGAGCGACTTTGACCAAGTTCTGATTAATTTAATCAGCGATTAGTTAGGAGAATCGCTTAAAATAAAATGTCTGTATAGCTCATTATTCCTGATCTCTTTTTCACGTATGATCGACAAATAAAAATTAATAATTTTTAAATTTTTAAATTAAATAACAAGTCTCATAAAATTAACCCTTTTCGTACAAACGGGAATATTTCGAGTTCGATTGATCTCTATCCAAAATGAAAATTTCTCGTAACTTTCAAAGATCCCCCAGTCTTTATTTTATCTTTTTCTAAAATGTAGTACAAACATTTATTCTATAAACTTGAAAATATGTTCATGAATTTTTGAACCACTTTAAATAAATTAAATGGTAGTCGGACTCGAAATACCTCCGTTTGTATGGATAAAGTGACGTTTTTCACATTGTAAGAGTTAATAATTCTATCTATGTTAATGAAATAGTAAAGAAGGTGATATTATGGCTTCTCTTATCTTTGCTAATACATGACGATTTCTAGTAATTTTTTATGGAATCATTTATTTAGCAGCCTGTCATTAAAAAAAACACACATACATACAATGCTAATATGCCAATATACAATAGCTTTATTATAACGTATTTTTATTTTTGAACGTTTTATTTTCGAGCATTTCGAACGTTTTGAAGGTTCATTTTAGCATTTAATTATATATACTTCCTCATTCTTAAACTTATCGGCCGTATTATCACACTAATATGTATATTTGAATGTTCTGTTCGTTATTTAACATTTTGTTTGGTTGTAGATTTCGAGTTAAAATTAGTGTGGTATTTTGCATCTAATATAAGCATCTAAGTTTCCTAATGGTCTCTCTTTTCAAGGTTATTCAATAAGTTGATTGTAATTCTACTACTATCTATAGTTAACTAATATATATAGTTTACGTTACATATATTATAGATTTTTAGTATTAATAACCAGAACCAAGTTACATGTATATATTTATATGTGTATACATTTGCATATATTTTGCAATATGTTTTTGTAAATATATAATTTTGCATTAAATATTGTTTTTTTTTAAACAAAACCAATTTTTTTAAATGTATTTTCATGAGACCATATTAACTTCCTCTTCGATCCATTATGTCCAGTGTCGCCATATTTTTATAAATAACGTTTTAAGTAATAAGTATTTCATACACTTTGAGTCTAGACTCGATTGAATAACACTTTGATAAATGTAATCATTAAGTTTTAAATTTAAATATTGATTATTATTATAAAGTTTATTATTATTATATAAAGTTATTGTACAAAATATAAATGGGGGAGGGGGCCATCATCTTCTCCTCAGTTTGATAATAAATTTGATAATTATTGACTAATCGGGGTTTGATTGAAATCACGTTTAGCAAGTCTACTCTAAAAATATATTCTATAGTTTAATGATGATCACGACAGGTTGTTTAAAAATAATTGCTCTTTTTCTCTCTCTCTCTCTCTCTCTTCTGAGCCAATTCGCCTCCCATTTATTAAAAAATTAGCAATTTATATATTTATTTAAAAAATTTTGTTTTGAAAATAAAAAAAGGAAACAACAAAAAAGAATTTTATGTGTAAAATTCGGAAAATGCGCGGCAGAGCTTGAAAAATTTAAAAAATTATAATAAAAGATTTTTTATAGATGTTATGAATTAGTCCGTACTACTTCATTGAACTTTTTTATTTTGTGTCGAAAATAAATGTGTAGTGTTATATTAAAAAATAATTTTTATATAACCTCAAAAACTAAAACAAAAAGATTCATTAAATTCTTGTATAAGTCCTTTTTGTATTTTTTCATTTTATAATTATTTTATGTGACAAAAAAGATATATTTTTTGAAATATATATGTACATGTATATTTAAAAATATACATTATATATTAAAATCGTTTTTTCGATTCTTATGTATTTCTTTAAATTTCTGTGCAATATTAAATATCCTTAATATAATCGACACATTGTCAAAAAAATTAAATTATAATAAAAAATAATTATTATACCATTGAATAAACTTGAACAAATACAATAGAACATGAAATATAAATTAATGGAGATAAAATCCTGCAAAGACAATTTTCATTTCTCTTTTTTACATATCATCTGTATAAAATTATACAGCATCTATATAACATATTAATGCTGTGGAATATTGATGTTTGTTAACTTTTTGTATTGAAATGTTTTCGGGATTTTGGTTAACAATTGATGCTATTTCCTTTAGCTTTCGGATTTTTGGCATTTATTAAAAATGCATGAATTATAAATACACGATAAATAATATCAATGTATAAATGTCATACAGGTGTTGCCGGCATGTGCTCGAAAACGGCCGTGGCACCTTTGGACAGAATTAAAATTTTATTGCAAGCACAGCACGAACACTATAAACATTTAGGTAAGGATGTAAATTTTTTTGCCAGCAATAGATGTAAATAATGCAATATGTACGTACGCGCATATATAAATAAATTAATGTATGAAATTTTACAGGTGTTTTCTCGGGATTCAGGGAAATTGTTCGACGCGAAAATTTCCTTGCTTTATATAAAGGCAATTTCGTTCAAATGATTAGGGCCGTGCCGTACGCAGCGATACAATTTACAGCATATGAACAATATAAGAAGGTACTAAAAGGAAATATTAGAATACTCGAATTGATGATTAAAAATCACATATGAATGTTCGAATTTTTGCTTTCTTTTATAAATTGAACCGTTTCATTTTTCAATAATAATTTAATTATCTTACTTTCTACTAATTGTCTTAAATCCGTCTTCTATTGATAAGAAAATTGATATTATGAGAGATCGGTTTAATTAGGAGTCAAATATTTCATGTATCAATGATATCTGAATGATATTTTGTTAAGCTAAATGTCAATTTTCAGTCAATAGAGAAAATCTCAGAGGAACAAGCAGAGACTGAATATGTGTATAAAACACAAAATAAAACAAAATATTTTTATCAAGCAGTCAGATAATTCAAAATATGTTAGTGCATCTTGAATCAATACAATATCTGGCCGACTGTCTGTTTGGGAAAGTTTTAACTATTCATTCTGTGTTTGTACATACACGTTCAATCTCTGTTTCTTATTAAAACTGATATTATTGTCCGCGTAATTTTTGTCAGCGCTTAGAGGAATTGTTTGAGCAAAGTTCGCACGTAAATGGATTCTTGGCCGGAGCTGCCGCGGGTGTCACAGCAGCTGCGATTACCTATCCACTTGACACTATCAGAGCAAGACTAGCCTTCCAAGTTACCAGCAATACACTTTACTCTGGAATCAAACACGCGACTGTGAGAATGTTGAGAGAGGTAAATTAGTACGAACTTGGAGACTATTGTTGAGAGACGCGTTTATATCTATAGAAATGCATTTGCGTCTTTAGATCACAGGTATCGTTATTTCATCTTTTATAAGGTCAAACAACTACGAAGATAAATTTTGAATGAAAAATGTCAGATCAGTTTTTGAACTTACACTAAAAATGCATGAACAAATCAATAAATTGTGTATAATATATTGATAATAGATTCAATAGGTTTGATGTTCCATATTTTATGATATGTTTGAAACTTTATTAAAAATTTTATTAATTTCCAATTTGTATGTGTTCTGTTAAAATAATGTAATAATTACTAAATATTTCAGGAAGGAGGCCTTCGAGCACTATACAGAGGTTTTTGGCCAAATATGTTAGGCATGGTGCCATACGCCGGATTTTCCTTCTATACGTTCGAGAAGCTAAAATATCTAAGCATGAAATACGCGCCACATTACCTTTGTTCCAAGCATGAAACGAATACCAGTAAGTAAGAACCAAGCTAACAGGAGTAATAAATAATGAATAATATTATATTCCTTTATTATATAGGTGGTCTTATATTAAATATACCAGCAAAACTTCTATGTGGAGGTGCTGCTGGTGCTGTAGCGCATACCTTCTCTTATCCATTAGATGTTACAAAAAGACGTATGCAATTGGCTATGATGAACCCAGCTACATATAAGTACGCGTAAGTACGGTACAAAAATGTTAATATGTTCGTAATGTTTTTTTTTTACTGTCACTGTTAGTATTCTTCTTTTATGTCATTTATAAATAATTATAATTTTTATAATTAATCTATAACTTAAGAGTATTAATCTTCTTAATTATCTATTTTAAATAAACCTAATTTTATTTATTGAAAAATTATAGCAATCCATAATATTATTATTTTCTCAGATCGGGAATGTTGTCTACTCTTAGCATGATATACACTGAGAATGGCATTGTGAAAGGTTTATATCGTGGAATGAGTGTCAATTTTTTACGAGCAGTTCCTTTTATGGCAGTTGGTTTTGCAACGTACGAAGTGATGAAGCAGATGCTCCATTTAGACACTGGAATAAGACTATAATGAATTGTATATATAATCTCTCTTTCTCTCTCTCTCTCTCTCTCTCTCTCTCTCTCTCTCTCTCTCTCTCTCAATTAAGTTTATTTAGATTAGGATAAAAAACTTTACGATTTTGAAATTGAGTGTTATATTCATAAAAATGTCTAATTTATTACAAAATAGAAAAGATAAACTGCAAATCATGTAATAGTATTTTAAGTGTAATATCTTTTAAGTGTAATATAAGTATTTTAAGAGAGTGTAATGTTTTAAATGTTTTAATTTTTAACTGAACAAAAAGAGATAATAAGAATTTTTTAATAGAACATGACTAGAAACTTATGTAAAAATGCTACGGACATATTATATAGTATTTGCGATTGAGGTGAAGAATTGATGCTTTGATTATATTAAATCAGTAAATCAGTTGAATTAAAATCGTTGATAAAAACAAGCAAAATTTATTTATAGCTGCCATCATACTGTAGATTGCACATAATGCAAAACATATAGCAAATATTAAAGGGATAAAATTAGATAAATTATTATTTTGATAATATTTGTAATATTTGTTATTGTATACACAATATTGTATATGTATGTGAGAAACAAAAAAAAAGAAATTTTTATACATATTATTCTAGAATATTTATTTGTACATATAACTGAGAAATATGATGATGTGTGAAGTTTTATCTTTATACATATTACCTATTTTTTATTGTAACGTAAATACAAGTATCAAATGATAAACTAATAAAATATATGATTCTTTTATAGCTACAAGATAATACTTGAATCTACTTTTAAAAAAGGCATGACATCGATACTCGTATCTATCGAAATATCTCGCCGCTTTTCCGCGATTTTTTCTCATCGCGCTTACTTCGCGAGCGGCTGTTATCGCATATTTTGACAGTTGTATAGAAGTTAATAATATAAGTAACAGTATAATAAAATTGCATTTAAATATTCAAGCATTTAAACAAGTATGGTAAAAAGTAAAACATAAATTTAAATAGCGAGGAGCGCGCGTCTGTGATTAAAATGTGTCTAATGATTAAAAAACACATGTGCGTAAACGTGAAGAATCAAATGATAAACTAATAAAATATCAGATATGTTGATGATACTTTATTTTTATACATATTATCTATTTTTTAATCGCGTAACGTAAATACAAATACCAAATGATAAACTAAACATAGAATTCTTTTATGTATACAAGATAATACTTTAAATAATTAAAAACATGCATAGGAAAGAGTTTTACATATTGTATTTTTTGCAAAATATTGTGAAGATTATTATAGATATATATATAGAGTGTAAGCAAAACCCTATCTAAATGTGATAATATCTCTTTATTTCTCTCTAATTTCTTATAATAAGATGACATTATATAATTATATGTTCATGGCATTTTTCTTTTCGCAAATCTGGCCTTATCTGTGCGATACCAGATACCAGATTTTGCAAGCTAAATTAAAATATCCAAATAAAGCTCATATCGCGTAGAGTTTAAGAAAGTATTGCATGTTTATAATGGCCCAATTTTATATTTACCATGTGTACAATTGATTTAAATATTATTCCAGATAAGTTAAAAAATTATAAAAGCTATCACAAAAAATTTTTAGTTTATTAGGATATACAAAGTTTGCTCCACACATATTGTAATATATTTGAATTAACCATATAAATTTCTATAAAGTTAAATCTAAAATGAAACTAATTTCTTTCTCTCTCTCTCTCTCTTTTTCTCTCTCTCACTCTCTCTCCCTCTCAAACAGCTAAGATTATTATATATGCGTATTAATTCTTATTCAATTTATACAATATGAGGGTTTTTAAATCAACAAAAATATTCAATGCATAGTTTTCTAAGAATACAAGGTGATCTATTTTAAGGAAAATAGATAAATATTTCGAAAATAAATGGATTTACACAAAATAATCTATAAAATTTATATTAAAAAATTATTTTTATATATCAGAATGTATCATAATAAAATATGAAACGGTTTTAAAATCCGTGTACGTTTCCTAATCTTGATATTTTTACTTATAAAGTTGAGACTCGATGTATTAAATGAAAATTCGCTTAAGAAAATATATGTAATTTATGTAATATATGTAATTTCATTTTAAAAGAAAGTAGATTATTAAATTTCGGAACCGACTCCTTTGAACAAATGGGTCAACAAGATGTTCAAAACTAAAATAATTTTTGTATGAACCATTTTTGTGTAAATTTATTCGTTTTTAAGGTATTTGTTTTCATTAAAATGAGGCACCCTGTACAATAACTTCCCTGTGTTTTTCAATATGTGTGAAATCAAAATATAATAACATTCATATAGATATCAAGGTACTCTATGCATGTTTCCATCGAAACAACTATTTAATGGTGTTTCAATATTTCATCCGTTGTATGAAGGTCGGTATGCAGTGAGAGGGCAATAAATAGAGCAGATATAAAATTAGCTATAATAATTGCTGATACCTATTATTCCTTCGCCATATCTTTAAATTCCGTCGCATTATATATAATACTACGAGTGCATTTTTGTTCTATAGGAAAATTTATTCTTATTATTGTAGCCTAGAGAATATTATATACGTATATTGTATAATAGAAAACGGAAAAAAGACGAAAAATGCTCAGCCTGCATTGTGCAGAAGGCTCGCGTTAACTCCACGCTGCATCCTGTGCTGTATATGGATTTTACAGTCTTAGTTAATTGCTATAATGTGCATGCTAACACATTTCACGTTCACGCCTTGTCATCCTTCGTCATCGCTATTGTAATTGCTTCATTATGCATTATCGAATTGCAATGCTTATTCTTATAAATATATCCTCATGTGTTCTTTTTTTCTGTTAGCTGTTCATTGTACACAAATTGCTCCTACATTTAACATAAAATTGAATATAAAATTTGATGTCGGGTTGCTTT
This sequence comes from Cephalotes varians, assembly GCA_037157785.1. NCBI lineage: Eukaryota > Metazoa > Arthropoda > Insecta > Hymenoptera > Formicidae > Cephalotes > Cephalotes varians. The sequence goes on from JANQDE010000125.1 coordinate 39,105, forward strand.
GGCTTGCATTACACATGTTTATTTACCAGAAGCATTATTTTATATCTATTAGTAAAAAGGTCGTTCACAGATTTACAAGCAATCAATTTTCTTTTTAATTTAACCATACGAATGCATTTTTAATTTAACCATACGAATGCATAGATTCACTCGATATAAAGTACGTGTTTCACTTTAGAAGGCAGATAGAATTGATGCAAAAGTCGTATTTTTTAAATTATTAGTCATTAATCAGTGTAACTCAATTTTATATTGCAGTCTACAATTACAAGACATAAATTTATGATATAGAAACAAATACAAAAAATTAAATTTTATGTACAGTATTAAATATAACCATTGCCTAAATAAAGTAAAAACATTTCAAGTGCAGATATAGATATCATTCTCATTGATTTTTTTTTAATTATACAAACGCATATTATTTCGCAAAAATAATATTCTGGATTAATAGAAAGCTACATCAACGAGAACGTGATTTACATTCGCCATTTGAGGATTTATTTTTTTTTATATCATTTAGATAAAAAAAATACTCCATTTGCTTAAAAATAATAAATACTGTGTAGAAGCGACTGCAATTCTAACGAAACGATTGCTCATCATGATTCTGATGAATTCGTATGTGTAATGCCATATTGAATCTTTTAATAAACCTTCTACTTGGAAATTATATTTATTGAATCCTTATATGGCACTATTTATGCATGCCAATTTACTGTTGCATCAACTCACCTTGCATTTCCTTTAAGTGGAATATTTCATGCTCCATTCACACTAATAATAACGTGACACTCTCTTAAATATAAATTATGACCATTTTGGTATATTTTCTTGAAATCTTGTATGTTGACAATCAACTTCATTTAGAACGCACGATCGGTTAGAATACACACGATGTTGCCTCGTTTATATAAATTTTTCTCAATGAGTTTTAATATTCTCATTCAAGATTACAAAACAATACCATTTTACCGATATTTTTTGTTCTACCTATTGCGCGCAAACGTGTGCATTATTATATATTCAGTTTCTTTTATAATAAAAATACAAGCGGATATAATAAAAATTGTAAAACTCAATGCTATAAGTGAATTTAATCGATACGTGTGTACATTATTGTATTATTTTTTCTTTTTAGTGTACAAGTAATGTTGTGTCTACATGTATCATGTAAGGCACGCACATTCTGTGCGTGTAATCTATTCTATTTTTTAATGAGTTCACCACAGTGAGCCATGATATAATACTTGGGGCTATATGTGGTATGTGTGAAAACATGTCGGAGCCTCACACTCATTTAGCGATGTTCTATTGTAAGTTATGTTGTCTGACGTCACTATAAAGTCAAGATCGCATTTTCATTCCCCTACCTTGACACTTAGCCCTGAAGTCTAATTCTTTAGAGGAAGTAGTCTGGCGTTCGCCTGGTAACATGTGGTTCTCCACGTCTTGGTGCTGGGTCAAATTGTAGGCTATAACAAACAGATTAAAAGAAAATTAATAATGATACCTACACCAATAAAGTTGCATCATACTTTTTAATGCATACTTTTTAACATCTTCAGTTGTATCAGTAAAGTCTTTTAACAATAAAAAAAATACTATGTGACATATGTATAAAGCAAGATGATATAAAGCATTATGATAATTATATAATTATTATATTATATAATTATATAATTATAATTACACATTTAAAGAGATAATTTAATTTGTCATACATTTATTTAGAGAAATTTGAATACAACATATATTCAATATATGTTTAATAGATAAATAGAATAAATTGCAAATAAATGTTATGAATGCAGTGAATGTATTAAAATCATACTCACAATGAATATTTTAAAGCATCATCCAGTTCCATGATTGCTGCTTGATTACCGCAACGATAACAGTAATTAGGTGCTGAGAATATAGTCACAACATTACGGTCATGACACCTGAAAGAATAGCACATTATATATAATACTGCATATTACAAACTAGTTACAAAATAACCTAGTTTAGAAAGCTATACATGTGTGGTAAAAGAAAAACATTTTAAAACTAAACAAATGTTAAACTACTCATACCAATTATAACCTTCCATAACCAATTGATGAGCACGTGACACGAGTGTTAGCCCATTGGAGTGATTAAACGTTTCTGAAATATCTTGACCAAAAGTATATCCTGCTCCGCGAGGTGAAATGCCCCATCCTCCTCTATCATCTGGATCTGACCAAAGCAGATCGCACATAGGACCCTGTATTAAATAACAGATCATAATGATAAATTATAAAGTTGTACTATTGGTTTTATAGTTACTACAAATTTTATAAAAATTACAAATACAGATACTAACTTCATGTGGCACTTCTTGAAGACGATCTAGAGCACGTATATGATCTAATGTGTCAATTGACGGCGATAGACCACCATGCAAACAAAATATTTGGCCATCGACCAATGCCGTTAATGGTAAATAATCGAATAAATCCGTAAAGAATTTCCATACATTGGCATTCCCATATTTACGTAAGCATTCATCATAAAATCCATACACCTGTGTGATTTGTCTCGATTCGTGGTTACCTCGCAAAATGGTTATTCTTTCTCGATATCTCACCTTTAATTATACAAAACAAACAGAAGGGAAGAGAAATAAATACATATTTCTTATTATCTGTTTAAAGAAAAAGTAACGTATATATTCACTGTATATTTAAATATAATACATTAATTAACGGACTATTATTAAAATCATAATATGAAGATAAAATTCTATGTTGTACTATACCTTAAGAGCTACAAGCAAAGTGACAGTCTCGACCGAATAGTAGCCACGATCAACGTAGTCACCCATAAAGAGGTAATTCGTATCAGGTGATTTGCCACCTATTCTGAACAGTTCCATCAAGTCGTGAAACTGTCCGTGTACATCTCCACATACCGTTACGGGACATTTTACTTCTTGTACATTTGATTCCTTAGCTAAAATTTCTTTCGCCTGAAAAAATTTTAAGTATTATAAGATATTGTTGCCAACTAACACACACACACACACACACACGTGCGCGCGCGCGTTTGTCAAAACATTGAAAATAAAAAAAATCTATACAAATATGAGACAATATATGCCTTACATAGCATATAACATGTATTTAAATCTCTTCCTATTTTAAGTAAAAAGTCATCTTTATGGATTCACAAGATAAAAAAAGTTGTAAACATTTCATATCAACTAATGGGATAAGATATCAAGATATCAGGATAAAATTTCTCAGAGTGTAATGTCCGTTTGCAATCAGAAATTATCTCTCAATACTTAAACAGAAATTTGTCTCAACAGACAAGTTTCCGTTGCCAATTACATTTATAATTATTGGCATATATTTAGAAAATCTAGATTTTCATTTAAAGATGCTTTGGCCAATTGGCCAAATATCTACATAACATACAGATACAACGTGATGATACACTATTGTAAAGAATGTCTATACTATCTTCAAACATCTAAATATAGATTCATTCAAAAATACTTGTTTCATTTAGCTTGTTCTATTAAAAATTAGAAACACTGAAACTTCAGAGCAACAGAATATTCTTCGAATATTCTTTACACAAGAGAGTATCGTACTGCCTTTTAGAATTTTCATATTAACTTATTTTCCAGTTCGTTGAATACCAGAGTCCTGGTGTTTTATTATAATTAACTCAATTCTTATTTTTCGCTACATTAATTAAACACAATGGCAGAATATCTCAATCTATAAGCGACGTGATTCATTGTAAAGTGCTAAATTTTCCTCATCACCAATCAAAAGATAGCAATGACAGATGTCATCACTGATACCGTAAAGCACATCCGTCGCTATTATCGTACAATGATAAGATTATTCATCTTGTGGACAAGTGGAGCTGCAGGCATCTCGAAGGAGATACACCTGTACACAAATTAATTATGACGCAACGATAGGGAAGCGTTCACCTGTTGCGGAACTGCGTTAACAGGTTCAAAAGGGCACGTAGAGCATGAATAATCGATTGAGAATCGCGAATCTCGATCGCTGCCAAAAGGTGGCCTCGAAAACGCGAGTTTTCGGAGGACGAGTTCGTCGCGGTGTCCGGAATCGAGATCGCGACGACGGGGGAAATCCCGAGGTTACCCGGGACGTCCGATGATCCCCCGCGGAGACACCCGTGACACATCGGCGATGCCGTGCGGTTTAACGGTGACGCGAGATAGCGGAGATCGGAACGGTATCCACGATGTGTCCCTAATTCGAACGCGGCACGCGACAGCCGTGCGCGAATAATTAACGCGAGGCGCGACGCGGTCGGGAACGGGGCGGAGCCGTGCTTAACGAGCGTGGCGGATCGCGTACCTTATCGCAGAGGGTTTTCACTTGGCTTTCTGTCAGTTGTTTGCAGTCGTTTAACTGTTCTATCCACTGGTCAAGTTCCTTGAGCGACGCCTTATCCTCCATCGTACCTGTTCCACAGTTTGCACGGAAGTTAACGCGGTCGAGCGGTCGGTCGCACACCCCCACTAGCGCATGTAATCCGGTCGCCGAGCGTGTCCCTTCGACGCGAAACTAAATCATCCGAGTTTCTCTCCGTCACTGACCGCGAATCTCGCCAACACAAATACCCCGTGCTAGCGGAGAGCGCTCATTCACACAAAATGGCCGAGCGCTCGCGCGATGACGTCACGCCGCTGCTCGCGCGTGGGGGCGCTCGCGCGGTCAATTCCCATAGAGATATTAGAACAGAGAGCAGAAAGTATATGGTTAGGCAGTAAGTGGGAGCGATATCGTGTGCGATAGAGAAGTTGCATTAGAGGCCTTGGTTGTCTCTCTCGCACGTTAGCGCTGATTGGCTGTCGAAATGTTTCGAAAACAAAGAAGGGAGCCATAGCCAATCAGCGCTAACGTGCGAGAGAGACAACGGGGCCCTTATCGCTACTTCTTTCTCTAGCACGATATCGCAGATTCCGCCCCCTCTGTCCACTGTTCTTATATCTCTATGGGTCAATCGCGACGCCGCTGCCGTGATCGCCGTTCATTGGCTGCAACTTCTCGGCAATGGATTCCGAATTCGGAATTATTTCGTTTTCCCTGGAAAACACGATAGACATTTAGGAAATAATTGAACAATTTCGATCGGAATTCCATTCCGAAAAGTTCCATGATATGTGCTCAATCACTGAAATATAAGACGCGTTCCGTTTCACGTATATGCGCGCATTTGTCTATAGTACACGCATCGCCGAAATTGAGATTATTTAATAGAAAATTATTAGTTGGTACGCGTATCAAGTGCTCCGTATAAATTAATATTTCATTGGCAGGGACGGACTACGCATCGGTTCCGACAATAGAGATTTGTTTTTTATTACTGCATTAGAATACGTCATATATACTATAGATAGATGCGCTCATATGCGCGAAACGGAACTTCTAATATAATATACCTCGATCTAATTAAAGTGTGCATTAATTCAACTATAAAAGAACAAACCTTAAATTTGACGATTTTGATTTCGCTTTTCGCGCTCGAAACGGGTCGAATGCGCACGCAGGCTCGAAAGAAAAAAAAAACAAACATCGGTGAACATGGGTGAAACATACATCGAACAGACTTGTGACGCAAATGAAATTATTCTTCTGTTAATGACTTTGAAATTTTCACGTTGACGACGAAGCGACTGATTTTAATTTCAGAAAACATCCGAGATATAATTAATCCCTCTACGTTGCAATTTGAGCGCAAATTGCAGTTCGAGATTGATCGACTCTATCGGCGAGCTCGAGACATTTAATAATGATTTATTTGTGTAAGCTTGGAATATTTCGTATGATTACAGTGTAACAATAATCGTATTATCAAAACGGGTCAATAAAATGACGATTACAAAAAAAACTGCCTTGCGATGCTATAAAATATAGATGTACATCTTATTTTTATGACGATACATTAATACATTGATCATTAAAAACAATTGTAAGGAAGTTTCTTTCATGGAAATACATCTTAGAAATAATTATTATTTAAAATCTATATTAGCTTCTTACAATTAATAGAGAAAGATGTGTGCAGATAGAGATAGAAATGTGTATATAGCATAATAATATATATAGAGTTGGAAGATTATATTAAGATTTGTTCGAAATAGAGAATTCAATTTATATTCGTAATGACACGAGGACTATCTCTCATATTTTCTTTCAGTACAAAAGGTTTTCATGCAAATTACCAAATAGATCCAACATCTAGTAATTTCACAACAACCTAATATAAAGCGTGCCTTCGATACAATACTATTATTAATCTTGTGTGGCCAAGTCTCTATACAACGATTATATCAAGATATAACAAAAGAAAATAACAATGCAATTTGGATTCCATCACATGAATTCCTTCATAAACAATTTATGCTATTTCTTTAGTCGTACTTCCTATTTATTTATTTTACTTTTACTGTTATTCTCTCCACTGTTGGCCAGTTTTTCTCTTACAAAGAGTTGCATCCAGCTGTTCGAGCCATGGCAATAGCAGCATGATTTTCCTTCGATAATTTGGATCCTTTGCGATGGGATTATGCTCCAAATATACAGTCTGCAGTTTTTTGTTGGCTGTTAGATTCTCTAATGTGTTCCAATCTTCAATTTCATTATTATTCATCTATAAATCGAATAACATAATCAATCATAATATGCAATTACATATAGAAGCACGTTTGTAGATTAGTTTATCTTACCCAGAATTCTTCAAGATTTTTAAGATGATCCATATTTTGAATCTTTTTAATTTTGTTATTAGCCAGATCCAATGTCGTTAATCCTGGACAATTTTCTATGCCTTCTATACACGTGATGCCATTTTCAGATAAATACAATTGATCTAATTTCTTTAATTCTTCAATATTCTCAATCTTGGTGAGCCTGTTACTTTGCAGACTTAACAGCGTGAGGTTTTTCAGGCTCTCCAGGTTTTTAATTTTGGTAATTTTGTTTTTACCAAGATACAAATTAGTCAGCTTCTCGAGACCTTCCAAATTCTCAATTTCACGTATTTTATTATCGCCTAATTCCAGCGTAATAAGATTCGCCAGATGTGAGATATTCTCGATTTGCAAAATCTTATTTGACGATAAAAATAATTTTTGCAGATTCGATAAGTTGCCCAATCCTTCTATCTTTTTAATGCGATTGAATGACAAGTCCAAGAGTCTGAAATCCATAAGTTATTAGAGTTTATACGCATATATGTGTTGTATATGTACATCCTTTATTATACAGAATTAAAATGAAAAACGTACTCTAGATTTACAAGAGCGTCTAGATTTTCTATGGCTGTAATTTGATTATCTCTTAACTCCAATTCTACCAAACTAGTGAGTGTATCTAGATTTTCTATCTTTTTAATCAGATTCCATGTGAAACATAATCTTCGTACTTGGGTTAGTGGTTCTAGATTTTCCAGTTTGGTTAATCTCGAATGATTGAAATCTAATTCCTAAAACAGAATAACAGTAATTTTGTCAATAAAATATAGCAATATATGAGTTCCAAATTTGAAAACATTAAACTTTGTTTAACAGAAGATTTAAATGTAATGTTCACTTCTACTAATGTAGATTAACTTCGATCTCGATTTTTTAATTTAATAAAAATCCAAAAAAGATAAAATAAATTAAATCGAGATAAAAATTAAAATTACATTGGGGTACAAATGGACGTAAGAGACACTTTGCTGTGAAAATCTATAATTAATATTTTTTGAAAATGTATTAAATTTCGACATTTAACAAAAATAAATCAGTAAAAGACACACTTCACTATCAGGATCTATAATTAATATCTTGTCAGGCTCCTCGGACTCCTCCCCCTCGATTTCGGCTTTTATTTCGACGGAACTCTCGCTTTTGTCCTCGTCTAAAATAATTGGATTAAACATAACCTAAACTCGTACGCCACGGAATTTGATTTTACTCCTTGAATATCGTACCGTAATTGGCCATGATGGGAATTGTCGAGCGATGAAAAATGAAGGGCGCGGAGAGCGGCTGTTCAGCTGATCGACTCAGCTGTTGATTAAAATCAGCCTAAAAAATGTCAGTGATTCGCTATTTTCGTGCGACTAACCGGTCTTCGACAATGCGCGATTAAAACGACACTAAAAAAAAAAATTATAGTAAACACTGTACGACACTGTAAAACGATGGAAATCTAAACGAGCTACGTATGAAGGAAAAAACCCATAGGCTTGTAACGCTAATAATATAAATAACAAATCAATCAAACACTGTATGAAACATGATGTCATCCAAGATTACCAAGCGTCGTGATTCAAGTGCCCTTCGACCTTAAAAAGGGCGCCAAACGCGGAGCCATCTGGCGTTCCGCGCCTGCGGAATTCGTCTTTAAAAATCCGCGTCTCGCGCGCGGCACACGGCCCGTTTCTACGGATGCAATTTAAAGTTAATCGCTGGTGATATTCGATTAACCTAGGTTAACCTAAATACTTGTTTAAGTATTTATCCGAGTATTTGCACCAATTTTTTGAAGCCATAAAAGAGAAAAAGGAAGTTTTAAGCTTCACTTATACAAATAACCTTGATGCAATCGGTCCTAACTTGATCATTTAAATATTAATATATGTTAGGGGGCCATTCTACAATAAGTCATAAGTCATAAATCAGAAATCAGAAGCAATAAATTGACCAATCACGGACAAATGTGAAAAAAATACTTGATTACGATTGATCAATTTATTGCTTCTGACTTCTAATTTATGACTTATGGCTTATTGTAGAATGGCCCTTAATCTAAATATTGATTCAAAGTTTTCTAAGTCTTTAAAAGTAAATTACTAAAATTACACCACACAGAATTTCTAGTAATGTACCGAAATATAAACGATTCAGCAGAAAAACAAGCATCGGATCACAGGCTCAAGTAAGTATTTTGAATTAAATGATATTGAATTTAAAAAGCAGGACGATTGCCCACATCGCTAATATAAAATTTAATTTAATATATATATATAATAGAATTAAATTAAATTAAATTTAATATAAAATTTTCTAGTTGGTTGGCTCAATGGAAAAACTCCAAGCACCAGTCAAATGGCTATGATCTATTTGCTCTGCGGAGCAACAATAACCAAGAGTTATATAATCTTGGTTATATAACCAAGCAACAATAATCAGGTTTTTTTAGTAGACAGAGAAGGAACATTCATATTATTTATCTGCCTCATACTTCACGCGCGTTTCTATCCCCATCACCTCAATCAGCGGTCTCCATGTCAAAGGTCTCACCGGTTCCCCACTGTCTGTATGTCGATGAATCTATTGCAACGTGATTAATAGGACGCTCCTCTCCCCATTCGATCGCTCAAACAGACTAGTAACTTCGTCCGACTTAAACATGACTATTGACATTCGATTGCTATTTAATAAGTTGCTCAGTGAGTAGGCAACATTTATAGAAACTAAAATCTGTACTAAATCGAAGTTTAATTTCGAGTAAATTTTGAAATTTACTTACTGCTAAATTGCAAATTAAGGTGAGAATATGTAGAAACGGGCATTACGGGCAATTGTATAATACACATATGCAGAAGAAATTAATCTCAATTTAGATCAAATTTTTCGCACATTATATTTGTTCTTCCTAGCTGCGCTTATTTACGAGATGTCTCATGAAATTGTAACTGCAGAATTAAATGTCCGTAAAGTCCGTATAGCATTGAAGATTGAGAATTGCGATTTAGAGATTAGAATTCAACCAATTGGAATGAAATAAGTTAAAATTAAAATTCTCTCCCCCCATCTCCCCCCTCTCTCTCTCTCTCCGTGTGTGTGTGCGCGCGCGCGCGTGTGAAAGAAAGAGAAAGAGAGAGATTAGTCGAATTCTAATCTTTAATTTGCAATCTTCAATTTTCACTACAATTTGATGCGGGCTTGATAAAGATAGTAGATCGAAAAACTCTCTCTTTATATATATATGTGTAAAATATATGTAATATATGTATGCATTATCATGAAATTTTTTTTTTAAATAATTACATGGCGGTGTATAATACAATCGATTTACACATATTCTTTACACATAAATAGAGAATTATTAAAAAAACTTAAAACATTAAAGATAATGTGTATATCAACTTCCCGGGAGAAAATTATATATATATATATATATATGTGGACATACTTTATATATAATTATAATTGTATATAAAATATGTCAATAATTATATATAAAACATTTTTTCCCGGGTTATTGCGAAATGAATAACGTAACAAAATAGAAATAATTTAGCTATAAATAAAGTATATGTAAGATAACGAGAGTTAAAAGCTGATCAGTGATAAAGAACATTCCTAAGACATTTGAATTCGCGATCTCTCAATTCATGTTTGCAAATTCCTTATTCTAAATGTCCGGTCTACAGACTGTCTTTAAGATAGTGTGTTGAAGTGATCTGATGAACATCAAACTCTGTTAAAGTGTGCATATAGCTACGTCAAACTATCTTTAAAATCTATCTTTAAGATCTGACGCAGCTACATTCGCACTTTAACATCAGACCACTATCAACACACTATCTTAAAGACAGCGTCGGAGCAAGACGAATCATCCTTCATTATTCTTTTTATGATTATCGCATTTGTTTGCGAGATAAAAATTGTTTTTTTTTTTTTTTACTTTAAAGTGCGTCTTTTCAATGCCTTTAGTTCCAATTTGAATTCAGTTTTTTTTTTTTAATTGATAATTGCGCTTTCGACTGACTGCGTTTTGATATTTACTACCAGTACTGAAAAACTACAATGCACATTATGTATACTATAAATTTTCGGTACTGGCGTGAATAGGTGGACATAGCCAGTATGAGATTATGATTATGAATATGTACATGATATTTTTTGTTTTTCTCTCATTTTTTTACGCGAAATCACGGAAAAAATATGAAAGTACAAATTATGAATAGAAAAAGATCCAATTATAAATGTGCAACGTCATGTTATATAATCAATATGTGTCTGTTGATTAACAAAGAATATGTTAAATTATGACAAGGTAGATTAAAAATATAAGTTTCTTTTATACAAATTTGAATACAAATATAATTGTATATTATGTTATATATAATATATATAACATATATATATATATATATATAAAACAATAATTAAATAACACCAAATGAGTACACCACAAATAAACAAAAATAGACCAGCGAACAGTCAAGGCTAGATTTTAGTCGCCCAATAATATTACATATGTAAATTCAAACTTTTTTCAGTTCGAATTGCGTGCCGTATACTTTTGAAATTTCAACGCAATCCTAAACCGAAATTAATCAAAAATTGTCACGAATAATATTCATGATTAAATGTAATGCTAATTTGTACTTTAAAAATTGACAGAAATTTTATTGCAAAAAATATTACCTCTCAGCCAGACTCTTCCTGCGTTTCCGGGGCAGACGTTTTATCCA
>JANQDE010000125.1:52301-85463 GCA_037157785.1 Cephalotes varians
GTTGCAAACCCATGTGGAATCTCGCTTCGCGTTGTAAAGTGTATGCGTGGAGGCAGTATGTTCATTTCAAGTGAAATGCAGCTTATATCTATTTTATATTTCGTGCAAACTTTGATGTAACGCTTTCACGCATGCGCATGTGGCCATAGAGCATGCGCACGTACCCGCAGCGCAAGCACGTCACTACATTACGTCGGTATGACAGATTTCCTAACCTGAATAGTCGTCAATTTTAACAATTAATATCTCGCTTCGCGGGGCAGACCGACGCTTTTTTCTTCTCAAACCTTTATTTTTACGCGAAAACGCATCGATTGAGTGTATTTTTATCAAAATTTAAGTGGACCGATGTATTCTAAACATTTACCGAATATTTTTTCCGTGACCAGATTAATAGAAAAAAATCCGATTATAAATGTGCAGCGTCAGGCTGTAATCAGTATGTTGATTAATGCGAAGAATTATATTATATTAAATTATGACAAGGCAAATAAAAATATAAGTTTCTTTTATGTGAATACAAATATAATTGTATGTTACGTTATATACAATATATAACATAATGTTTCTTGTTAGAAAATTTTTTAAACAAAAATAAATATCACGTTAACTAATTTTCTACAAAATTAAAGTTTCATTAATTTATCAGAAACAGTATGGCTCTGAAAGGAATCAAAGTCTTAGAATTAGCTGGACTTGCTCCAGGACCTTTTTGTGGAATGATTTTGGCAGATTTTGGGGCGTCTGTTATCAGAGTGGATAAGGTGATTAAAAAGTAAATTTTATAAAAATGTTCTACTTTAAAATTTATATATAAATTTATAGCTTATAATAGCAAAAATTATTATTATATAATACATTAATATTATTACATTATATATTAATATTTAATAATGTGATAGTTAATATTATCTATAATAGTTTAAAAATTATAATTTTAAATTAAAGAGTATTATCCTATTTCTAAATTTTCTATTTTAATTGTTTTTTATGACATTATAGATTGAAGCTCAAGCATTAGATTGTTTGGGTCATGGAAAGAGATCGATAGCATTAAATTTGAAATCCGAAGAAGGCATCAATATTTTTAAAAAAATAAGTAACCAAAGCGATGTTATCATCGACACATATAGGAGAGGTATATGTATCATTAAATTTTAATTTTAATCTTTGAAATTTTTGAAGACTTTTTTAAACGAGAAAGATATCTAATCTTAAATTTGAATGTATAATTATAATCTGTATTAAAAATAAAATTGTTTAATTTGTACAATATACAACAAATATATGTTCAATAGGAGTTATGGAAAGGTTGAAGATTGGACCGAAAGAACTTATGGCAACAAATAAGAAATTGATTTATGCTAGATTGACTGGATACGGTCAAAATGGCTCTTTTGCAGATATGGCTGGTCATGATATCAATTATTTAGGTTTATCTGGTAATATATAAAAGCATAATATAATATAAATTTATATTATTATATACATTATGTATTCATTTATATTTTTATTCACATAAAATTCATTTCATATTTTTTTTATTTCTCAGTTGCCTTAATATAACATATTCCTTCATCAATAAGATCTAATTATTTTGTGAGATTATATGATAGAAATTGTATGGTATAATTGTATAAATTAATAGGATTATTGTCTTTATTTGGCCGATATAACGAAAAACCCACACCACCTGTTAATCTAACTGCTGATTTTGGTGGTGGTGGTTTGATGTGTGCTTTTGGAATAATCTTGGCATTATATGAGCGTACTAAGAGCAATGTTGGACAGGTGATAGATGCATCAATGGTAGAGGGATCAGCATACTTGGGGTCCTGGTTATTCAGATCTCAGAAAATGGGTTTATGGGGAAAACCACGTGGCAGAAATATGTAAGTGCTTCTTTGGAACACATAAATGTTTGCTTTTCATTTTTGTCTTGTTCTGTTTATAAAAATTTTTTAAATAATTACTTTTCCCAAAGTTTGGACACAGGAGCACATTTTTATGATACATATGAGACAAAGGATAAGCTTTACATGTGCGTTGGAGCATTGGAACCACAATTCTATGAAATCTTCCTGGAGAAACTTGGTCTTTCGAGCGACGAGGTACCGCAGTTTGAAAATTTCGAGGAAAATCGTCATAAAATCGCGGAAATTTTCAAGACGAAGACTCAAGTGGAATGGTGCAATATATTCGATGGCACTGATGCATGCGTGACACCGATGCTAAGTTTAAAAGACGCTCCGTCACATATTCACAATAAGCAGAGACAGACATTTACGATTGTAAGAGACGATATAACTCCAAATCCTGCTCCTCGCTTATCCCGCACACCCGGGATTTCTCTTGGAATTCACAGAAACCCACTACCCGGTGAAGACACTGTACAAATCTTAACTGAATTAAAATTTCAGTCTAATGAAATTGATAATCTGTTATCAAAGGGGACTGTTTACCAAACGCAGCAAACTTCTAAACTTTAAACCTGTCAAACCTGATTATGTTAAAATGTATATACTTTTTTAAGAATTATTTAAATTCTTATTTCTAGCATTTTGTACATGTTATTTTAATAATATAAATTGGTAAAATTTTTTAGTAATACTTTTTAGCATTTCCTCTTTTCTGTCTTAAACAAATATACTAAAATTATATGTAAAAATTATATATATAAATTATATTGTGTTGGAACAAAAGTTCGTAGCGTTTTTTTAGCTTAAAATTGTATATACAATATTTTCGTCAAAAGTGGATGAAATTTAAATTTTAAAAAAAGGATTTTAAAGCTTGAAATCTCTACTTCCAAAAGCTTATCATATTTTTTGAGTTTATTGAGTTTGGTAATTTTTACATACAGAAAATTATGAGCTGAAAAGATGGAAAATTTTCTTCTCACTTTGTTGATTTGTAATGTGCCCAAATTAAATTTGAGAAAAATTTTGACTATCTATTGTGAAGCTTTTCCTACAAAATCTTTTTTACAAATGTTCCTACGATTTTTTATTCTTAAATTATTCGCAAGTTAAATTAAACAGGGATTCTGACTTTGATTGCTCATAACTCCATTAAAAATCATCGTACCGTAATTTGTAAAACATAGTCTGAAAGCTGAAACTTTGTTCTATCAAATAGTGTCATACTAATTTTGTAAAATATAGAAATTTTTTAAATAAAGAAAGTTTAGAACTAAAAACGCTACGAACTTTTGTTCCAATTCAATATATAAAAGTATATAAAATGTATATAGAAATATATATAAAAAGAAGAGAAATAACATGTATAAAATGTTAGAAACAAGAGAGAATTGATAGTCGTTTGATAAAAAATAAAAGAGAGCAATTGAGCTTTGAATAAATGATATAAGATAGCATTTTTCTTGGAAGTTTTACAACATATAGAGAAATAAAAGAACAGATATTTTATGAAAGAAGCATGTCTTATTCTAATGCATCGCTACTTCTCAAAATAAATATTAGTTATTATAAAATCTTTATTTTTAAAATTTAATTTTGATATTATTTTTAATGATGTAATACATACCCTGATAGCAAAGTCTGTGGAGACAGATTTTGAGCAGAGTCTGTTAACAATTTTTGATTGCAGAAAGGCAACAAATTGTGCACAGAGTTTGTATTATTAGATATTGTCAGTAACTTGCTGTCAGAAGTATAACAAAGCCTGTTAGACATGCTATGCCAGCAGATTGGTGGCAGAAACCGAGCAAGATCTATTCGAATCAGGTTCTGTTCTCAATCTGTCAGATTATGCATGACTTTGCTCGACATCTTTTGTGTGCGCGCATGCATGCGTTAACACATTATAATAATTAATTTTGGTAAAATTATAGGTGATTGTATAAAGACATTTGAATTTTTTATATTTACTAGTAACCTGTAATTTCGTGAAATTCCCAAAGATTTTATAGAATTCTAGCTATGTAAAATTAGTAAATTACATAATTTTATATATGACATATATATTTGTACTATACATTTATATTTACACATATGTATATATACATAAATATATGTTTGGAAATACTGCCACTTTGCTATATATTATTATAATTAAAGCAGTTATATAAAATTAAAAAAAAATATCCATATATGTATATATGTAGTTCAGAAAAAATTTCATAGATATATGATACATTTAAAAGTATCATATAGTGATTTAAATGTTTCTCACTCCGTTCAGTATTTTAAAATTTTTCTGAAACGCCTAATCTATACGAAAATACTTTTTTGAAACAGTAATTATCGAAACTAAATTTAATATTACCAATATTAACGAAAGTTACAATATGAATTTTCGAAGATTTTGTTTATTTTATGCAATAGAATAGTTATAGATTTTCGTAGTGTTTGAGTTATGAGCATTTTTGCTTGCAAGTCTAATTGCATAAAATGCATAGAAAAACGGTAGGACGTAAGCAGTAAGCAAATCAATATTTTTGATGCTTATGTCATTGACTCGAATAGTCGATTCGCTTTTAATATTATTGGATGTTTAAGCGATTTGTACTATAAACCCATTAGGACTGTACTAGCGGTAATAGACGTTTCCTTTGGTGCGCTGGCTTGTCGCACACTCATCTCCCATGTGTCCAACAATTGGGAAAGAGAGAAACGACGCGGAAGTTTCGCGATACGGGCGTTCAGGGCCTTTTGTACAGCACACAGGAATGTTGTCGCTTCATACTCATGCGGTGCCATGGCGCAACGAGGCGGTGTTGAAGGATAATCTGCAGGAACTGTAACGGAGATCGGTGGAACGCATGGAAGATGACGGTCGTCGAGCCAACACACTAATTGTATACATTTCGATCCACTTTGTTGCGCTGGATCTAAACTGACCTGAAATAAAAAAATTACTAATAAGAAAAAATAAGAAAATTACTAATAATAATTGTATTATATTATATTATAATAATTATATAAACTTTTTTAATTATAAGATAGATAAAATGCAAAGATAAAATGCATTCAGTTTAGTATATCATTTTATAAAAATATTAATAAAATTCGCGAATTATACTATAAAATTAGAACATTTTTGGAAGTAGAAAGTATGTCAAATGTGTGAACTTTTATTAACACAAATAGTAAATAGTAAACATAAATTTTTTATAAAATATAACATATGATATAAAACGAAAATTGTAAATTATTCAAAATGAGCTTAAGAGATATTACATACTTTAAATCGTTGATCCAATCTAGCTATTTCTCCTTGTAATACATCTGGTATTTCACTAGGTGATTCCTCTATTTTTTGCTTCTTCAAGGGAGGTGGCAAATTTCTATTTTTATACAGAGAATGTATAGAATGTATTCTAATTTGATTGTAAATTTATAAAATAAAAATGTAATTTATTTTTATATATGTGTTCTTACTTTATTTCTGGTCCAAACAAGGCATCTAAACATGGTCCAAAAGTGCGTTGCAACGTGTGATTGATTACTGGACTCTGAAGATGCGCGCTTACAGCTTCTAATAATGGACTGAAAATTTGGTGCTCTTTCAACGTCGTTACTGGCGGTCCCACACTACCATCCCCTCTCTTGAAGTCTAATTTTTCTAAGACAACTTCGCATTTTAGCAATGTATCCAACGGCATACGTTTACTGGGATTCGATAGAATTTCTAAGAGCTTCTTCATTTTACTGAGTTTATCGACATCTATGAGAGAAAACAGACAAATGTAAATAGTAATACTATTATTCACATAGCTTAATATGAAAAGCATATATATTAAAAACACATCTTTTTTTTTTAAATTCCATCTATGAAAATAATTCTATAGCTTTGTATTAGATATTTGCAATTTTTTAAATAATTTTTTTAATGTATATAAATTTTTATGGAATAAAATTTTTCTTTTTAAAACTGATTTTTTTAATGTTTTGAAAATTTGATTTCTTGATATTATATACATGCACTTTAATATGATGTTATTTGTATTAGTCATATCTCCTTACTTCCTTCGCTACTCATCTTGGCAATCATTCTTCGTAATGGTTCTATGTATTTGCTCAATTGTCTAACTTTATCTCTGTAAGCCTGATCTTCTTGTTGAGGACTTGGTGTAGCACCTACACCTCCGGGAGTATTTAATGAACTGCTTGGAGATGGTGCCATACCTAGTTTAACATATCACTTAATAATTTCATTCTTATTTTCTTTTTTATTTATGTTTATCTCTTCTATGTTTATATATTAATTCTCGATTAACCTTAAACTTACCTACAGAATTCACGGAACGAGTTGGTCCTGTCATGATGGCATGCTGAGGACTTGGTGATGGCACTAGAGCGGGCGAAGCTACCATTTGATTGCTGTGAAAATATTATTTTTTGTTTTATTAACGTAATGAAACAATAGAAATATGTAACAGAATTCTTTTATATTTTTTACACAATCATAAAAATTATGTTTAAAAAGAATGTTAATGTTACCTCGACGGCGCTCCCAAACCAGCTGGGCTTGGAGCTGAAGGAGATGGACTCTGTCTCAAAAATTGATTAGGCGTAACATTACGTGGACCAGGAAATCCAGTATTCATCATTTCACCTGGCTAAAAACGGAAATGACAATTAATAAAATATTATCAATGAAGACAGTATTATCATTAATAAAAAATGATATTGGTAATGAGAATGGTAAGAAAAAGATAAGTGTATTATACTTTTCTTTGAATATGATTTAATTGCTGCTGCATCTGACCAGGACCTAATTGTCCAGGACCAATTTGATTCATCTGTTGTGGCATACTAGTCTGTATATTGCCTATTGGTCCAGTAATTTGATTATTCATTTGACCTGGTAGTTGATTCTGCATCTGAGACTAATGATAAAAGTAATCTATGAGTAAACTATGATAAATACAGAGTCTCATTTAATTGTTCCAGGCAAAAATATAGAAGAATATAGAAGATACAAAAAATGTTTCAGACAAAAGTTGTATGATTTGAAAGGCGAATAAAAGGGGATCAATAGTTAACAAGAAAAATTAATAGTTTATGAGATATTTTATATTTTACATTTTTATGATACATTTTGATATGAAATATAAAATATCTCATAAACTATTCATTTTTTGGTAACTGTATCATAATACTATTTTTATGCGTGAGAATAATGAGATGAATCAATTGATATAAAAAAAACATAGTTGCCTTTAAAAAAAATATGCAAATTGCAGTTTGCATATATTGATTTTTCGATAACTTTATTTTAATATTTTTTATTTTATATAAAATAACGAGAAGAATCATATTATGTACTAAAAAATCATATAATTTAAAAATATGGCAATCTTTATGTGACCTTAAAAAATTCAATTTTTTTCGAAAATTGATTTTATCATTTTGTCCCTCTTCAGACAATACAACTTTTATCTTAAACGTTTTTCGTATCTTCCATATTTTTCGAGATAGTTGCTTGAGACAATTAAAATAAGACACTCTGTATATATGCATGCACATATATATATATATATATATATATATATATATATATATATATATAATATAATTCCTTATTTTAGGCTTTTTATATAACTTATTTAATAGTAAGTAAATAAAGTATACCTGCATATTTTGTTGCATCTGTCCAGCGCTTAATTGACCCATTTGCCCAGACACCATTTGATTCATTTGTGGAGGAATATTTCCTTGTCCCATTTGATTCATTTGAGTCAACATAGGATTGTTTTGCATAGTCTGAA
Source organism: Cephalotes varians (assembly GCA_037157785.1). Classification (NCBI taxonomy): domain Eukaryota; kingdom Metazoa; phylum Arthropoda; class Insecta; order Hymenoptera; family Formicidae; genus Cephalotes; species Cephalotes varians. The sequence goes on from JANQDE010000125.1 coordinate 60,037, forward strand.
TCGGACCCATGTGATTCATTGGTCCACCGGCTTGCGACGGCATCATACCCATACCTGGCATTTTGTTTTGCATACCAGGCATATTCATTGGTTGGCCAGGTCGTTGGTTTAAACTTTGCAAAACTAACGTACGAAAGTTCGAAATAGTTATCGCTTAGGTGTATATTTTTTATAAACCAAATTATTTATGTATTTGTATAATGCAATAAATTTAAAGATATATTGTAATATCATATTATAGAAAGAAAACAATGTATAGAAACAAATGTATAATAAATCAAAAAGTATTATAAACTAAACGCTATTCAGAAGAAAATATAAACAAATATATTATAAACCAAGAAATATAAGTAGATAATAATTTATTCATTAATTTATTACATTTCAATTGATAATTTAAATGTTTATTTTTTTCTTTTTTTCTTTACTAATTATTAATGGAAAAACAAAATTTAAAACAAATATAAACATTTTAATATATAAATTATAATATGATTTAATCTATATAATAATAATTCATGACAATCCTTCTGAGCTTTCTTGTAAATTTGTGAATCTTTCTTCCCTTCTAATAAATTTTTCAAATGCTTCTTCCAAAGAAAAGTTAAAAAAATTTTGCAACTTTAATTTTATCTTGTTTAAATTTTCTTTTATATCTTTTGCTTGAGTCTTCTGATGTGTATATGTGTAAGCGATATTGCGAACTTGAATATTTTTGTCTAACTTCAACTCTATAAGAATCATATCATTAATGCTTAATTTTTGCAGATCACTTGGCCACGCATTTTCCATAAATGTCAATTTCATTTTTGTAACAATTGCATTCATGAAAAATTGCACATCCTTGTATTTCTTTTGTGTATTGTGCACGAATTGATACACGGTGGTAAGACGAGTCATGAAACCATCTATCGAATGTCTCACGTCATTAATTATATTAAATACTTCTTCAGAAAAAGGATGATACGTGCCAGATTTAAGTTTGCTTCTAAGATCTATTACTTTCGGTACGAAAGAATAGCCCGGACTGAGATACCATTTACGTAATAGATTATGATATATAAGTATTATTTTGAATCGAAAAATCGTCGCGCCAAGTACCTCGTGTCCTTTATATTTATATATAAACTTTACACGATTATCACTCGATCGTACTTTCATGCTTCCTTCCATCTTTTTTTGAAATTTATTTTCTAAATCCTTTCGTTGTCTCATCCAATCTTTACGTAGTAACTCTTCCTTATTTCTCTGCTGAAGATATCGAAGCTCACCATAATATTCACTTTCTTGTAGTGAATTGTTCGTTTCCACGTTAGCCAGAGGGTTATTCTCCAATATACCCGTATACGATGAATGATATAAATAAGTGAATGGATCCATTTATAAATTTTGTAGGATTGTAATATGCTTTTGTTTCAAACACGTTAACAGAATAAATGCTTTCTATTCCAACTATTTGCTTAATGCCTTCAACTACTACTGATAGAATGATTCTACCTATTTCAAAATATATTTCAGTTTGCAGCTTGTCCAAGGTCAACATAATATTTACGTCGGCTTAGACGTAATCATACATCTTACGCGCGCGTAATAATTAAATAGATTTATTTCTTTTCAATCCAAAATCATTGATTAAAGTATTATAGAGAAGTCTGCTTTTTTTTAGTACTTTACTTTCTCATTTAATTTTACATTTACTAAAAGTGTGTAATATAAATATAATGTGATTCATTCTATACGTAATAAATAAAAACAAATTCATTCCAATAAAATAAATCTGTATTCGAAATACAACAATATTTAAAAAGTGTGAGGCATGCAAACATATTCTATTAAATTTTATTTTTAAATGAATTATACTTTTATTCTTATTCTATATTAATTAAGTCAAATCTTTTGCAGCAATGCTTTCAAAATTTTCCAAATTTATTTATTATGGTTGGCCAAAAATGTTCTTCCTTCAGATAAAAATCATTATCTTTCAATCTTTGATGTGATATAACATTTTAGGTAAAATTCTCTCGCCACAAGTACAAATAATTTTCATTGCTTAAGTAGCGACTTTGCGCTGATTAAACAAAAAAAAAAAACATAATATTGAATATATGTTCATTCCATTTTCAAATCAATTAAAATTTGATTATTGTTTCAACAATTACGATTTATTCTACAATTCTTATGAAGTTGACTAATTTAATATAAAAAAAGAAATAAAGCATTTACTTAAGTAACTCATAATACCATTTAAATACAAAATGAAAACTTTTGCATACTCTTAGAAATTTATAATTATTAGCCACAAGAAATTGGAAAAAGCATTCCCTGATTCTATAAAAAATTAAACTTATTGTTAGCATAAAATAATGCTTTAGTACAAGTTTATTGCAAAACATACATGGATAATAATGATATTACGATAACGTGAGATATAATAATTCTTTAATAATAAAACATGTCAGCAAATTAATAAAAGAATAAACATAACAAATTGATCAATATGCAAAAAGAGTGAGTAGACATAATAAAAACATGTACAATAATATAGAGTAATCTTTATGTGGGCTTTATATAAGAACAATTCATAGCCAGCAGATTTAATCCTAATTCTCATTTTATATATATCTTGGTTTCATATGAGATTGATTATAGAATTAAAGATTATAAAAAAAAGTATAAAGAAAAATAAGCATTCGGAAGCTCACATTTAAAAAATGTAAAAATTGGAACAATAATAGACTAACAGTGTTTAAGCAGAGAAAAAAGTAAAAGTGATTAAACAAAATAACATTTGTATATTTATTAAAAACAGCACTTATTTATTAGATGGATGCAGTGCACTAGTTATTCTCTTGCATAGTTCACTCTATATAAAAATCACAATTTCTTACGATTAGTTGCAGTATTTGCAGGTGGTTGCGGGATTATACCCTGATGATTAGGACCTGGACCTCCCATGCCCATCATTTGATTATTTCCTGTACCCTGGCGCGCCAATGTTTGAAGAGCACCAATTGGATCAGGCATACCTTGATTATTAGTACCAGCAGTACCTGGTGCATTACCAGTTGCACCCTTTTTGGAATCTATGAAAAGAATTTCACTAAAATAACAATAACAAATATATAAGATCTGACGTAAAAGTAATGAGACTGACCTTTAAAAAAGGGATACAGGGAAACTACATTTCAAAGTTTTGCAAATAAAAAAAATATTAAAAAAAATAAAATGTAATTAATAATAGTTAATCTAATTTTAATTAAAGTATGATTAATAATAAGACTGATAATTTAATTTGAGTCATTAAGCAACTTACAATATGTCTGTAACTTATTTTTTTGAAACAGACAAATATATTTTTATTTATTTCACGATTTTTATATTTAACAGAATAAATTACATATTGTTTCCTTGAAAAAATAATTATAAAAAATAAATTACAAGCTTTACATGTGATTTAATATACAACATCAATATAACAAAAATCAGTCATTACTTTTCTAATAAATTTTTTCTAATAAATATTTTAAATAAATTTTACATTATAATATGTGTCACATTATAATGTAAAATTTATTTAAAAAATTTATTAGAAAAAATTTATTATCAAAATTAATATAAAATGTAAGATATTACTCATTTCTCTGACATGAAGAATTAATCTGGCAACAAAACCCAAGTATTCTTCCTGCAAAAAGATAGAAGACATTAGTAATGTTAAAACACTTGTGCATACCTATAACAATATATAATATGAAATATAATCTATGCAATAATATAATTTGAATGATAACTTTTAAGACATATAAACTTTAAAGACAGCATAACAAATCTAATGTATAATCTATCATTAAAACAAAAATATTATAACAAGATATTGCTTTAAATTAATTAGTAGAAAAAATGGATTACAGATGTATAATCCAATAATTTGAAAATAAATATAAATATTATTGCATCAATTTATTGCAAGATTTGTTTTATCTAGCTAAATTTTTTATTTTTCATTTTTTATAATATATCTTTCTACAAATATCTAATTATATATCTATTTTACCTTAACACTTTACCTATTGCAAACCGATAAATAAGCTATGTATTATTCGTAAGAGGTAAAGTGTTAAGTTCAATAAGCATAACACAATGTATTTATTTCCTTTAAAAAATACAATACAATGTAAATATAAAGAACCAAATTAATATGTTCTTAGCATGAAACTTAGACATACCTTAGATTTAGCTTTTAGGAAGACATGATTCTCCATTTCAATGCTGTTCTTTGTCGTCGGCATACCAGACACTTGTATTGCTTCATCACTGTCAATAAAATATTTGCAATTACATATCAAAAATTATTTTCTTTGATTGCACTATGCAAATGTTATAAAACAGGAGAAGAGAAAAAGAAAAATTTTAAAAAAATTTTATAAAAAAGGTAAATAAAAAAATAAAAAAAAAAGATAACAGAAGATTGAAAATAAATCTATTATTGGCACACATATACACACACAACACACACACACATATAGATAATATAATAGATCTGTTCGCGTTGCTTGTACTTTTTGCACTAAGCATCTTCGTTTCTCTCTCTCTCTCTCTCTCTCTCTCTCTCTCTAATCCAAATATAGAATATTTAGAATATTTTAGAGTTTTAAAGCTCACAATTTTTGAGGATTTCAAGCAACACGATCAAATCTAGTGTTTCATATAAAGAATGAAATAAATAAATAAATAAATACACACACACACACACACACACAAAATATATATATATACATATATATGCACGAAAGGTAAATTTATGTAATAATCTCATGTGATATTTTTTAAATAATAATAAAATTTTTAATGCCAATTGACATAAAATAATGTTTTCGCTTTATAAGTTTAATCGATGCAAATTGACTTACATTTTTGCGACTACGCTCTGACGAAAATGTTGCGTTTTCCACGATTCGTCTGCAGCCATGATGTATGTCAATTATTTAAAAGTACGAATAGATAAAACTCAGAAACGATATTAGAAATATACAACACAATTATACGCGGATACAATGGAGTCACACTACAAAGTTTGCAGTGACGCTATTAGGGAACCGTTTTGCAGCCACCGCCAGCCACGAGGAGAGCAGCCGAAGCAGCACTCGCTCCCTTCCCATCGGCCTGCGTCGAGCAGTCAAGCAGTCGAATCGACGAAGCAACGATCTCTTCCGTCTTCTTCTCTCTCAAGCTGTCTTATTCTCTCTCTAGCTGTCACAGCTAGAGAGAGAGAGAGAGAGAGAGAGAGAAAGACAGCTTGAGAGAGAAGAAGACGGAAGAGATCGTTGCTTCGTCGATTCGACTGCTCGACGCAGGGTGGGGAGCGAGTGCTGCTCCTCGTGGCTGGCGGTGACTGCAAAACGGTTCCCTAAAGCGGTGTCTACAATGAGAATTTAAGCCTTAAGACGTAAGAAATTGGCCAATCACAATCGAATATGAAGAGAATAATCGACTATGATTGGTCAATTTCTTGCGACTTAAGACTTAAATTCTTATTGTAGACACCGCTTAATGGCATCACTGCTACAAAGTAGCAACTACCATACACATCGACAGGCATAGGCTGCGTTCGGGCAGACGTTATTAGCGCTGAAAACCTATAGTATACGTTACGTGCACTATAGATTTTCAGCGTTAATAGCGTCTGCCCGAACGTAACCATAAAGTACGTTCGGGGAGCACGCTATCAGCGCTTTCGTGTCATTCTATCCTTGTTTTATGTTTAATGGACGATAAAGATATAATGGGTGCATCCAAAAGCACGACCGCTCACCAAGCGCTCATTGAGCAATCGAAGATGATTGGTTGGATCTAAAGGTAAGAACCAATCATCTTCGATTGCTCAATGAGCGCTCATGCTTCTGGATGCACCCAGTGAGTCCACGATATTTTCTATAAACACAAAGTTAACCTCAAATTTCTTGCAATCTGGAGTATATGTTTCTTCCTCAATAATTGTATTAATTTTTTTATATTTACGTTTAAAATATATGTAGGACAAATATTGTAGAGCAAATCGTATAAATTGTTACAATGGCGTTGTCAAGAGGTAAGTGAACGGCTGTTGCAAGTTTCCACGATATGTGCCGACACGTGATTGAATGTGAAACACGAATAACCTATAATTTAATAGTAATAGTAATTATGCCTATTTTACAATAATTTTTAAAATGCAATTTATACATTTTATAGAGCTATTAAAGCGGTTAAACTCGGATGACTATCCTTTGGCGAAGCGATTAAAATTAGCAGAAACTGCGTTTTATACTATGGATCTACCACTCGTTCGAAAGGAGGATTTACTTCTAGAGTGGCTATGCAAATCTTGTGCCACGAATCAATATGCTTGGAATGCTTTAAATAATTGTTTGAAGTTTGATCATATTAATATTAGGGCTGATGTGAAACAATGTTTGATCGATATGCTTGTACAAACACTAAAGAATGACTTGGAAGACATATATGAGGAGGTCCTCAAATGCTGCAGTTTAGTTCTGGCTAATAACAGTATGCGGCAATATTTCACGAACAAGCCAAAGATTCTAGGCCTATTAATAAAAACTCTGTTAAACAATGTATTGAAACATTCCAGTTATGGCGATATAACACAAGAGGATCAATTGTTTAAGCCATGTAAATTGTCATCTACAGAAATTTGTGCTATAATAAACATTATCGAAAGTCTGATGCAAATATATAAACAACTGATTACTACAAAAGATGAACTGAAATTAATTTTTATACAGGAAATTTTATATCCTATGTGTACTTTAGTCGATCACACGTACATAAATAATAACTCGCTTGGTATAACGGTATACAAGTGCATCCAACAGTTGTTACTAGGAAAAAGCAGATCCATACAAAATAAACAGCCTAGAGAAAGTGATCAACCAATGTTCTCAGATTTATTTTGTGTATTGTCCGAGCACGTAAAGACATCAAGTCTTCAGAGTAATTTTCTAACTTATCAACTTATATTCCGTACCATAATAGGTACTTACAAATCGAATGCTACTTTGTTGGATACATTCTTTAGAAATTTAATTAACTCTTCCGGAAAATACAAATGGGAAATTTTGGATTCTTTCCTCAAACTACTGAATGACGTAACACTAGATTTTGATAATGCTATAGATGGCATCACCTTAACCGAGTATTTTCAGAATTTTATAAATGAGATTTTGATATACGATGATATAACGTGTGTGCATTATAGAGTGCTTACAAAACTTTCGTACATCAATCCACTGTTGATAGAGAAAAATATCTCAGATATTTTAAATAAGATAATTATGGAAGAACAAACCATTGATTACACAAATTTGTTAATTGCAATTTTGTACGCAAGCACAAAATTGAGACGAGAGCAAAAGTTTATCTCACAATTATTAATATCGTTAAAGCAGCAAGGTTCAACAAAAAAGACATGTGAAGCAAACACGTCTGCATTTTTCTCAGATGAATTTAAAATCAAACTGATGAAAACGATTAATAATTTTTCCAGTTCACAAACTATTGCAGCTCTCAGAACAGTAATATATTATTTAAATACAGATTGTGCAGAATTGTTGCAGTCTAATACTTCATGTAAGTATTTTATATTATTGAGTGATTATTAATTTAATAACATAGAGAATTGTAAATTGATATAATAATAGAAAATAAATGAATTTCTCTTTTTTAATATGGGAATTGCAGGTAAAAATATATTGATATTAAAAACTACAGTAGAATTGCTTGTTATACTTTTTAAAAGTATGCAAGTTTTTGAATATACCAGAACATTATCCGTTCATGAGAAGTTTATCAACAATCTAGATGAAATAGGCAATGCACTATCACTATTGATAAACAAGGCATTGCGTTTAAGTCATAACAAAACTGTTATTATAATATTGCTGAGTGCAGTGCAGTCATTAAGCGAAATACAAAATATGTTTAAATATTACGTACTGAAAGATGCTGTTTCAAAGAAACTACAGTTTCCAATTTTGGATGATTCTTGGCAACAATTAATTCAAAGGATTACCAATTTTGGAGAAGACAATTGCAAAAATATCATGGTATCATTAGAAATATTTATTTGAAAAAGAACTATATTTTTGTCACAGTGCATTCAAAAATTTGGAAAAGGAATATTTTTAAATATTTTACTTTAATACTTTTGCAAGAAGCTCATTTCTTATATTTTTATATCAAAATTTCAGAATAAATTTATTTTATATCGATTGAAGCTAGATATATCAAATAAACCTATTAAACTCCATAGTTTAATAGGTGGTCTTGAGTATTCTTGGAATATTATTTTGAAACACGAGACAGAAATGCTTTCCTCATTACATGATGAAGAGATATCGAAAGTGACATTTTTATTGTTGGCTGATATAACAAAGGAGAATTTTCATGAATGGTGTGACATATTAGATAAGGAATGTCTTCAAGAAAATAGACAGTTCGTAATGTGTCTCCTAAGTCATATTCTTATTAAAATTGGACAAAGTTTTTCATTAACCATTACTAAGTGTATTAACGCTGTAAGTTAATATTGAAAAATTTTCGATTCTTTAATAATTGTAAAACAATCTCTTATTTTTATATTCTTATTATTTTAAAAAAATTTTAGAAACTGTTGCTGGAAAACGGACATAACGAGAAATTATTAGAAGTTTTACAAGTTTTAAAAGAACAGATATCACAGGAACAATGGATGCAAATGGCAAATACAATTTCTTTTAAAATTAAGTTGTATTTAGAAATATTGTTTCATTTACCGATGATGTATTTCAGCCCTAATGTAAAACTATTAATATTTCTTATTGTGTACTTCATTAAAATGAAATATGAAAAAGATGACATAGTATCGTTTTTATGCGAAAAAATATTTTCAGGTAATTTTATTTTATTTTTCTGAAACACTTGTTTGACTTTCTTAATTTTTTAATTACTAGATTAGATCAGATATATATTTATTTCTTGCTTCTCGGCTTTGAAAGGGGTATAATCTTACATAAATAATATATAGACATCCAAATTTACCAAATTTAACATGAGTTATATTTAATTTATCTTTGGAATTCTTCTTTTTCTCTGAGCATTACAATTGGTAAATGCTCTAAAGTTTCAACCCTGACATAGTTTACATGTATTTGTCTCCTGTTAGAATCTATTACGGAGTTCTCTTTCTTTATTCTTTTCTCTCTCGGTTGGTATTTCCAATTGAAATACTTTGCCATACTTTCTTTTAATCTGTTCCAGCATTTTTCTTTTATCCAGATTTCGCACATTTCGATTATGTCAAATTCCTTAATATACTTCCAGAATTGTCGTCTAATCCTGCAACATTCCAAAAACTAATTTTGATTTTCCTTATTTCTTCCTTCTCATCCATTTTCTCAGTATCTCCTTGTATATTTCCAGCTTCATTTCTTCGCAATTCTACTTCTCTAGTCTCACCAGTTGTACATGCCAAAAAGATCGTATCACCTAGATGCTTCCATGTTTGATTCCCCGAATTTTTTAATTACTATTTATACACAAAAATATAATAACAATAAAAATGTGCAATAAAAATTTTCTAGATTTGTTAGAGAACACCAGAATCGACGTATTACAGTACATAGAACCAAAAATGTTGATAAATCAGTTATCTCCAAATATATTTTCGAAAGCTTGCAAATTCTCTCTTCGGAATGTAAGAACATATGCCACTTTACAAAGTCTCATAACAAGTTGTACTCAAGAAGCTTATGGCATGTTCATTATTTTGGAATGCATGGAGGTTGTCAAACCAAAATTGGATGCTGAACAAAAAGTAATTTTCAGAAAGGCAGAGAAAAAATTCGCCAAAGCTATTTTAACAACATTACCTGAAGATATAAATGATGTTTTTCATGTAAAATGTTTAACAGCAGTGTTAAAAATAACTTTTCAAACTGGAAAAGTTACTAACACTTTGAAAAGATTAACTGAATCAACTCTCAAAAACATGTTCATGGTAAATAATATGAAAGGAATTATATTTTCTTATATGTGATATTTTCGCAATTTTTTCAGATGTTGAATTTACAGAGAACAAAAATGAATTTCTTTTACAGGCAAAAGAAAATTCAAGCAATATAAATAACAATGAATTCTTGCAACAAAGTATGGAACTATCTATTATAGTTTTACAACATCGTAAAATGTTTGAAATTCAAGATATAATCAAAGCTATGATCAAAAACTTATGGTTTATAATGTTAAAGCAGCCTTGTACGCGCAAGAATTTGCTCGAACTTTTATTAGCTACTGGATTAAAAGAATGTTACGAGCTTTTAAAACTGTTGCATGATCATACGGTAATATCCTCACTAATAAATACATATAGCAGTTATAATAATATTTATAATTCATTCCTTGTTCACATAGATCGATAGCTTGTTACGAGAAGATGAAGGATGGATGGAAAGAGATGAAAATCCATTTGTCATTTGGAGTAGTATAATGAAAATAGACATGAATGTTAAACGTAATAAAGTGCGTTTGAACGCAATCAACAATCTGTTCAATACTATATTAACGTTAGATATTCGATATGAATATTGGCCAGGGCTATTGCGTTTGTCTCACGATATAATCAGTGCCAAACATGTACTTATTCCCGACATTACAGTTGATCTTATTATATTGATCAGTTTAAAGTCATTCGAGAAAGAAAATATGGGTGTATCTGTATGTGAGGAGTTGTTTGCTATATACAGAACATTGATAAAAGCCAAAATAAATTTGATAATAGATAGATTACCTAATTTATTGCTATTGTACACACGTATAATAAATATCATTGTCCATGAATCGAAGAAAATAGACAATAAATGCAATGATGAGCATCACTTTAGACATTTAGCGTTCGATATCACAAAGTAAGTTTAATTAAAATTTTTATGTTACGTATCAATAATATTGAATTTTACGATAAAATGATCAAGAATATTTTGATAAGATTTATTTGAAATTATTGACAAAATTGATTTGATAAGTAATGAAGTAATATTTTTTCTTAGATCTACAAGCATGCTGGTAAAATTGAAGAAAGATATGATCCGACTAAGTCCCTATGTGATTGCCGATCTCTTGCAATTAATTGTGGAAGGCACTGTACCATCCTTCATTAAGGTAATATCTTTAATCTATCTTCTTATTAGATTGTTTTTTATCATATTTATTATTTCTATTGCAGATGGCTTTACAGGAATCTTTGTGTCAATTAATTAGCATCTGTGATCAATATGGACTTGCTTTCTTATCTCGTACATTATCAGCATCGTTACAGGAAGTCTTCAAAGTACAATTAAATATATTCAAAAAGTTTTATAAATACTCTGGCAAGATTTAAGTATTTATTTTTGTCTGAAGTTTATCTGATTTCTCTGAAAAGAAACATAAAAAAAAACATTCTGTATCAATCTAGTTGTACAAATATATATATATATATATGTGTGTGTGTGTGTGTGTGTGTGTGTGTGTGTGTGTGTGTGTGTGTGTTCTGAATAAAAAATATGTTTATAAAAAAAGAAATGTTTTAACAAATGTGAATTACTTGTCTTTTATAATTCAAATGATATATAATTGTATAAACAGAATGACAATTTAAATTGTGAATGAATGATTTTAATAAAATTTATACAAATGACGAATTTATTCTTTAGTTTAATTTATTATTCAGTTAATTTTTTATCATTTATTATTTACGTCCGAAATTTACGATAAAATGACTGGAAGGAAAATTTTTGTGATAAAGTACATATAAAATGATCACATAATGTACTAAAATAATAGATGATCGAAATCTAGTATATACATATCTAGTATACATATACCAGTATACTTAACGTCGTTTACGAATTCAGAAGCTAACATGAGAATCAGAGTGCCACAAGGAGTAAGGAAGGATCAGATTTATATTGTATTGATTTTAGGAGTGGCAACTGGTATTTACAGTTGGAAAACTCTATTGAGGGAACATATGAGAGAACGTGAAAGAGAACTACAGTTAAATGAGGTAATTAAGCGAATCGCTTCAATCGCTAAATAATGGTTTAACCATAACCTGTACACCGGTTATATTGCTCGATTATTTCACGATTATGTAATATAATGTTTGGTTTTATATATATATATTTTTTATAATTACACTAATTATATATTCATTATCGATATATATTAATGCTACCAATAATAATACTTTGTAAAAAATTGAAGTTAATTTATACGTTTAGCTTGAGAAAGAACGAAAGAAAATAATAAAATATATTGCAAAATTTTTTATTATTTACTTTTTGTTCTTAAAAAAAGTCATTGTTCGTTTTCAAAATAAATTTGATTGCGAGTAAAGATTTTGGGAATGGTACTTTGTTCTTACTTAAAATGAGTGATTTCTAGTTGGTGACACTAATCGACACAAGTATCATTCTGTCTTTGTTACTTATTGAATGTTAAGAAAGATAGAACGACGTTTGTGTTATTAAATAGAATCACTCAGTATAATATACTGTAATATATTTTATAGTTTGACAACAAGGAGCAAGAATCTACTAGTTAATAAGTTCAGTCGGTTGGGACTTGTTGCAATTGGTGGAGTCTTTTGTATAGTAAGTTTCAAGTAAGTACATTTTGCTCTATTTTTATGAAGTATTAAACAAGGATGAAACAGGTATATTAGATCATGTATGTTTATTTTCCTTCGCAGAATGTTTATACAGCCATGGTTCAAACGGCGAAAAGCCGCAAAAGCAGAGGAATTTGCAAACATTATTTATGAGCAGCACAAAAGAGCCTTACAACAGAGCAAAGATTGAACTCGAGCTCACAATGTACACCATTATTAATTTTACATATGTTTCTTTATTGATATCTTATAATTTAAATAAATAGAACAGATGTAAACATAGAATGGTACAATAGAGTCTCTATCTTTCCAATAAGACTATTACATAATGTTGTGTCGAGGGACCCTGCAACCTATTCTTGAAACTTGCTACCATAGAATGGAATATATCGCACCACTACTTTCCAGTCTGTAAAGTACAATAGTGCTAATCCTGCACCAGTTCCATAAGCTATTGCGGTTGGAGTCCTAAAATATGAAGATTTACGATAACTTAGATAGAACATTTGTTATCTGATGCAGGGTGAGAAATCTTGGAGTAAAATAGGTATATCCCTTACTTTTGATATGAGAGAAAAGATATGTGAAGATATAAAATAAAATGCATACTTGTTATTCTTATTATATTTATTCTATGCTGTCATTTATTAAAAATGACGCAAATGATTTACTTGCATTAATTGAGACTACGCTAAAAATACTGAAGAACTCACCATTTCGTTGCCAATTCGACGTGCTTCCGAGTTATTCGCAGAGGCATTTTTTTTTATATCGTCTGAATTTGATAACCAATCTTTTATTTTTACGCCAAGGAAATACGAGGGAACAGAAAGCAAAGAGAGAAAGTCAAGTCCCTGCATGCGAAGTCGTCTAGTTCAAGAACACGCTGAAAGGTGCGTTGTCATCGCTAATGTATACTCGACGTCAAATGTTTTTCTCTGACTGCGTTCCGATATTCAGTAACAAAAATCTATAATACACGTAACGCACGCTATAGATTTTCAGTATTGGCAGTAAATATCGGAACATAGTCTCTCTCATCGGCATAACAAAACTTCGATCTCTCTGACCACAATTGATTACAGTGAACAAGAACAAGACGGTGATGATTCAATAGTGAATCCGCAAACCTTACAAATTTTACAATTCGTATATCGTAAACCGTAAAAAATGAGGAGCGGTTTATTTGATGCGATTAATCAATCGTTCACAGCTACTTAGAATTTTTCCATTAGCTCAATCAATCAGAAAATTTTATATTAAATTTTATATTAAATTGACCAATTAGCAACGTGTGCAAATGAAACCCTCTTAATAATTGACCAGTTATAATCGAATATGAGAAGAATAATCGATTATGATTGGTCAATTTTTTGCGGTTTACGATCTATGACTCTATTTCAGAGGCCGGCTCTACAATAGAATCGTAAGTCATAAACCGCAAGAAATTGACCAATTATAATCGACTATTGTTTTCACATTCGACTGTGAATGGTTAATTTCTTGCGGCTTACAATTTCATTGTAGAACCTGCGTAATCGATTAAGCTCATGGCACATATAAAAACGTAAAGCAGTAAGACTCAAGTAGTAAGCGAATTGACCAATCACAGTAGAGAACGTAATGCAATTCTCAACTGTGATTGGCCAATTTATTTACCGTTTACGTCTTACTACCTTACGTTTTTGTATGTGCTACGATTTTGTATGGGCCTTTAAGGCCATGATACACAAAAACTTAAGAAGTATGCAAATCAACCAGTCACAGTCAAAAATTAATGCGCATCGGCGGACTTTCTTTCCGTAGCATCGATAGCGTCTTTATGCCGGGTCTACAATGAGTCGGTAGTCGGTAATCGGTAGTCTTAAGATCTCATCCAACCAATGAAATGGCTGTATAGCGCCATTTCATTGGTTGGATGAGATCTTAAGACTACGGATTACCGACTACTGACTCATTGTAGACCCAGCTTTAAGCGGTGTCTACAATGATGAAACAAGGCAGTAAAGCCATGTCTACAACGAGATTTTAAGCCTTAAGTCGCAAGAAATTAACCAATCATAGTCGATTATTCTCTTCATATTCGATTGTGATTGGTCAATTTCTTATGGCTTAAGGCTTAAAATCTCATTGTAGACATGGCTTTACTGCCTTGTTTTTGTATGTGCCATGGGCTTAAGTGGCGCATGCGCATCTCAGTCGCTCGCGGCCACTGTGTCCGGTGTCGTGAGTAGTCGCCGCTACCAACGACGCGGCAGCATCGTCGAACGTTCGCTAGCCTCACACGAGTCGCACGTCAGCGTGTCTCATCGACGTATTCGCGCTTGCTCGTTCTTGCGCGCATTGCAATCGCGTCCGCGTACATACATTTCGCAGTGACGTAGCGTACGCGCGCGAGAGCGTGTATCGAACAGCCGATTGGCAAGCCCGCCTGGGTCCCGTGACAATCCCGACGACTCGCCGAGCACGCCCGATGCAAACGTCACTCCGGTAGTCGATGCACGCCGCGAGCCCCGCGACACGAATTTTTTACGCTTCCAGTGCCGCGAGGCGACGCGTGCGGCGAGGACGAGACGAGGGTTCGGGCTTTCACGCGTTCCACCTCGCTCACGTACCATCGCGTCTGTTTCGCTAAAGCGACCCGCGCACGGGAACGTTCGGTCGCTTCTCCGAGCATCGAATGTGCCTGGATATGTGCGCCGAGCGTGCGCTCGGCGCGACGGATCGGCGATCGGCGGCACGACGAGCGGACGCAAAAGCGGCAGCGGTGGCGGAGCCGCGCGAGGCTCTCGGCGCGCATTGGTGAGGTGGTACCGAGTGGTGCCGCGACCGGTGTACCAGCGGCAGCGGTGGAGTCTTCAAGGCGAAACCTCGGGAGAGCCGCGTCTTCGTTCCCCGGACTCGACAGGTAAAGATACGCGCGCCCCGCGCGCGCGTGGCGAAAGCGCGACGATCGGATTCTCGCTTTGTGTCCGTCGCGGCTGACGCGACACGACGCGACGTATCGCGGCGGACCTGTTGATATCGCGCCGTTTATCGCGGCGTGCCCGCCTCGATTCGCGAAACGGCGATATCGCGCCGACCGTTATCCACCTAGATTTGTTTCCACTGGCAGGTGAGCGATGTCCGTTCGACTTTGCGGAAACGTAAGTCGCGATTCGCTTTTCAGATTTCGGGAAACGGTACCGATCGTCTCGCGCGTGACCTCGCGGTACCAAGGTGACGCGCGCTGACGACACCCCGTCGAGTTCAATGCCGCTCGATTTCGAGGAAGCGACCTATAAATTTTCCCTTCGTACACGATGCAAATCTATCCACGCGAAAGCGAAATCGAATTGCTACGTGACGCGGAGCTCGGGTGCCGATCCGCTTTGGAAGCGGAGAACATCGCGAGCGGGAACGATTGATCAAACACATGGACGCGAATGTGCGTAACAACGCCGGCCGTAAACACAAAGAGCGTCGAAGAAATAGAGACGTATGTTGACATCCTCGTGCGTCGCGCGGCGCGTTTTGTTATATCACGCGAGGAAATAGAATAGCAATGTAATTGCACCGCGCTTTAAATACTCGCTCCCACGCTAGCGGCACGGCGACGGTGGTGCATGTACGCCAACTTTTTTTTAAACTTGTAACGCCGCCGATTATCAACGCCTTTCACTCACGGGAGTCTTCGGCGATACAACGTATCGTTATCGATACGGGATTTCCGAATGAATCGTCGACGAAATCCGTGACTCGATGCGAAATAGATTTAGACTTTCTAACGAAACCTGCTCGCGAATCGCCCTCGTATCTCGCAGGTGAAGAATGTGTCTTTGGAGATATCATATCGGGACTCGTGTGTTTGCATCGAGATAAGTGCGAAGACGCTTTGAGCCTCGAGTGTCACGGTGAGAATTCGCGGAAATCAAACGGAATATCGTGTGACTGCAGCGCGCGCGTGTATGTATTAATTTTCGTTTTATGTTTTACATGAATTTTTTTTTATCAGCGACGTTTGCCCCATGAAATATCGTTTACTCGTATATTTTTCGGCTGGTTTATCTTTGGTTTTTTTTTTTAATTTGTGGCTTATCCTTAACTTAATAATTTATTCTCAATAATAAAAACAAATCGCGGCTCGATCGTCACGAAGATACAAACGATTCGAGATTGTTTTCGAAGGTCTTTAGATTGTTTATTGTTGGATTACATCTGCAGTAGCAAAGCCTCTTTGCAGCAAATATGCAGATACTCTTAGGCTCATGTTCCGAATCTTCTTTTATCGATAAAAGTATCTCTAAAGAGACTTACGAGCCGTCGGATTGGCTGAGAAGCCACAGCGTGTGAGGCACTTTTATCGATAAAAGAGGGATCGGAATATGGATCATGGTCTATCGAATTGACATATGTGATCCGCTGTTCTTTTCGCGTGTCATTTTTCATCCAGGGCTGGAAAAAATCATGATTTTTTTTTAAATAAAAATCGGATTTTTTTTTATTTAAATCAGATTTTTTGGAATTTTTTTGGTAAAAAAATCATTTGATTTAAATCACTGATTTTAATCAATTGATTTAAATCATTCCAGCCCTGTTTTCATCCGATAACAATGGTTTCAAAAAACATCCACGCGGACGTAATGAAAATATCTCGGATTGCTCGCGCAGCAAAGCTGCGTCGCAGATTTAGGGCACTTGGAGGTATTCGACGTAATAACGATGCAACGCGGCGCAACGCGACATACCCGCGACCTTCGTGCTCCTGTGGCTTCCTTCGCAGTGCCGTAGGAAAGATCTGTGAGAACCGGAATCAACGCGAGAAGTACCCTGCATACGCGACGCATCGCGAAACATGCGCGGCAGGAACGGTTTTGGCCAAGGTATCGAAAAATTTAGCTGGACACAGATCTGAAAATAATTTTATTTGGACCATCAAAATAATTATATAGGACATTCGCTAGAACGTTAAGATCTTTTGCAGCATTGCATCGACGCTTCTGCAGAATTTGATTTTCAGCTTTGTGTCTAGCTAAATTTTTAGATATTTCAGCGAAACGCGTTCTTTCCGCGTGCAATCGAATGCGAGTCGAAATACGTGCGATCGAATGGTCAACGCTTCCACTCGAGCGGCGGTAATGTTTATAGAAAGTATGAATGGGTAGAAAGTATCCAACGCGGCGTTAAATCTGACGGCCGCGAACGCGAAAGCGCGACGGCGAATTAAAAAGCCGCGTCGCCGTCACTCGCGTTCTCGTCGGAGCGAGCAGCTGATAAAATCTGTCGACTGTGCACGGTGTTTCGCGCTGTGTCATCGACGACCGTCTCAACGGGGCCGATCTTGTCAAAATATTTGCCGTTTGGAGAATCACCAGATCTTCCTGGCAATTTCAAATATCGCGGCGTGGCAATAAATTCGCGTAAGTCTCCGTTGAAACAGATTCCACTCGAAAATTCTACGAAAAGTATATAAAATAATTTTGTTGGAGCATAAAAATAATTCTGCAGAACGCTTAAGCGCTGATAACAAAAGATTTTAACACTTTACTAAGCGAGTGTCCTATGTAATTATGTTTATACTTTTAAATCTCAATTTATAATATTGAAAAGTTTTATTTAAATTCTTTAATGTGACGTAGAATAGTATTAGTTGCTTTCCATTTTCACACAAGTGATACCGAATCTAAAGTTATATGAGTATTTTATACTCGGATAATGGCGTCATTACTTGCTTATTTTAATGACAAAGTTATCGTGTAACAACATAGGTTTATAATTTCACTTTTAATGTGAGTTAACAAGAGTCAGTAAAGCACACGGCCTCGAACTTGTGCAGATTGTAGGTAAAAACTCAGTTGAATCTAACTTGTGAGAATGAAACGTGCATTGAACTGAGTTATGACGTCACAAATTATCTGAGTTTTGGTGTAAATAAAAAACAACTATTACAGCGATTGTAGACTATTTATATGGGAGTAGAAATGGAAGAAAAAGGTTGTGACCAAAGAGACTGTGGGTATAAGTTGGTTGAATACATGGATAAAAGGATGGAAGGCTGAATGCGGAAGAAAATTTTGTAAACCAAGTTCTTCTTAGCATATTTGAAGTGAATAAACTCTTCTAATTATATTAAGTGAATTCGAGAAGGAACGGACAAAAAGGAACGAACAATGAGAAAGTTCCGGGTCGTTTTACCTACGCGCAGCGCGAAATGTTACTATACAGGGTGAGCCAGGCATCATTTGTACCATAGAGGATCGGTCAAAGAGCCTGTCGGCTGAGAGAAAGCGCGCGGTGAGTGGCACCCTGTATAATTTGCCGTTTTAATTCACAGAACACGGACGCGTGACGGGGACAACGTGACGGGGTTAACGAAGAAGCGGGGGGGGGGGGGAGGGCAGGAGTACGCGATACGTACTCTTTTGTCGCAAGAATGTGCATTACGGAATGTATGTACGGAGGGGCGATACCTAAATACGCGGACGCGACAGGAAATGGCCGCTTAAGTGCAATAAACAAGCCGTTAGTACATATATACACATTGTCTGCGATGTATATTAACGCGATAGCGTAAGTGTGGCACAATTAAATACGCGATAATCGCTCCTCTGTCACAGGGTCCAGCGTCTCGCCGAGTGTCGCTGGAGAGATAGAATCGATCGCGATTTGACGAATGTGAGTTTGGTGCACAGATTATGTCGTGTAAGAATATAAAGAATATATAGAAGCTCGAAGAATATATAGAATATATAGAATATATAGAAGAATATATAGAATATCGAAAAAATCGAATCTCAGTATTTTCGGAGGCCTAATAAATATCCATTTGATTGATACCAAGTGCATTAGTTTTCGCTCTCTAGATATCGATCATGTAACATTTTCCTAGATCAGAAATGTGAAAAGTATAAATTTGTGACATTGAAGTTAAGGAGAATGCTAGAATATCGAAATTATCGACATTACAAGTTCGAATTTTCTTCGAATTGGCTTTACAGAATGCTCTTTTACACGTTTAAAGTACACAATTCCGTTCCCTTCCAGCTTCCCTTTAATGAAGGAATTTGCTGCTCAAACATAAACTATTGTCGCAAATAAAATTATATGTATTCAACAAGTATTAGGTGCGAAGATGCAATAAAGCTGGCGATATGCTAATGCGAGTGAGATATTATTGTTGCATCGCGCGATAACGTGTAGCATGCCAGACGCACAATGGCACGTGATTTCGCAATGGATAATTCCGAAACGACGATCAAGTGTGACAGCAGTTGTCAACACAATCCCCAAGTCTAGAAAGATCCAAATGTACCTTCGAGAATTATTCTATGTATACACGTAACGGAGACGACTCTGCTGTATCTTTCAGTTCTTTGTCAGATAACGATGATTAATATTGGGAGCAGAAATTCAATAAACTACAAAAATTATTTGTGAGCATTTTTCATCGACAACATCGTTGTAAACGCAAGAAAACTGATGTAAATTATGCTTAATTGAAAATCTGTTTATTTTTCTATCAAATATTTTTGAAGAAATTTCTCCCTGAATTTTTTAATTGTTTTTCTTCCGTAATGACAATTAAGAGGATGATTCCTGTATATAAAATATACTTGCAATAACATATTTTTTTAAAAATAATTCTGCCGAAACCGTTGCGGTCGAAATTAAACATTCTTCGAACTTCCTTCCGCTGAAAATGCGACAGCCGAATGCACTTGAGGCAAATCGAGGAAGTGGCTAATCCGATTCATCCTGCAGTCCGATTCGGCTCGCCATTATTGTACCATCCGATTGCGAATCGGAGATCGAAACGAGCGCGATGACATTCGCGGCGATCCGCGTTATTATATCATTATACCAACGAGCACATGTGCTCACCCTTTCGAATGCTCCTGCAAGGCAGGTATTATATTCCCATTGACTGTTCCTCGCGTCCTACCGGTTTTTTGAAGGATAAAATCAGGTATTACTCGTCCGAGACGGGCTGTTCATCGATCGAATGGGTGCATCGCTGGATGTAACTCAAACTCTATATAAAATAATAACTTTGTCGCAAAATTCTGTAATAAAAAGAGGAATAATTTTATGCATCGTTCGGTACGTTCGAACAAATTGACTTTTTTTTTAACGATATTGCCACTTTTATTAATGTTTGCACCGTAATATTAATTGGCGATCTAAAAACATCTTTTTTTGCAATGATTTATGCTTCGTTGAATCACGAACGTCCCCTACGAGCTATTAACGGTTTATCATTACTTTTCGTTCAACGGTATCTTATTGCATAATGCTACTAATACTCGAGCTAATACCCGAGTATCGCTACGCGAATAGGAATTAGGGTGGAGATTTCGGGTCAACGATTCACGCGACCTCCTCCGCTCTTTATTTCTAGATCGACTAAATCTCTCATGCGAATATTTTCTCGATGTCACGTTCCGAGCTTTCCGGTGCGCCGCCGACTAAGCACGACGAGCAGCATGATACGCACGACAATTACACGCACCACCGAATCCGATGGTGCCGGTATATATGTGGCAGCGGTTTCCAAATCTTTTTCTCACATTATCATAGATTGAAAGATGCCGCAGTCAATATTTAACGTATGAGGAATTTAGAGAAATCTTCGAATCTCTCCGCTTGAACGATACCATAAAGCCGCCGTTGAAGATGATGCTGATAAGTAAAGTAATTCGCGAGTAACGATACGGAGAAGATATGTAATCTGCAAAAATAATTTTCGATCGAGATATTTATGATACATCAGTACCGAATTATCAATTTGATATCAAATTGATATTCTTTGTCGGAAAACGTGAAACGATTTTTCTCCTATCAAAATTTTATTTTATCTTGTATCGAAATCAAGTTAGAATCAGGATAATTATATTTCGAATAAAAATGTTTGTTAAAATTCGATACGAAATTTATTGACAGATAAGGCTTTGTTAGCCAAATTATGCTTCGGAAATATAATTTATAACTTTTTAGTCGGCTACAGCCTAAAAAACATTTGTGTTTCAATATCTTTCTCGTGTTGAAACAATTTCACATTTTTAGCGAGGCTCCGTTTATTTTCAGACACCCTATAAACTCATCTACATACGTACGTATCACCGAAAGATTTGGGAACCACTGAAACGGTGTATATACGTCACGTGCGTGCGTACGGTTGCGACCGGAGTGGGGAGGGTGGGAAACAGGAAGGGTGGGAGAGAGGGGAAAGGTGAGCGGGTAGAGAAACGTACTACGTTACTATCGCCGTGTGTGCGTATTCAGAGAAATTCGACGTGATGCACGACGTTGAAATTCGCGACGTAGCAAAGCGGAACGGAACGGAACGAAATGGAACGGCGCGAAACAGAACGGCACGGCCCGGAACGGGACCGCGAGCGGGGCAGGGCCGGTAACGTCCGGCAGGTCCGAACGAAATCGGCGACTTGCGCATTAACCGACTCGCCCCGACGATTAATCGTCTCCGGCCCGGCGGGTGTGACCGGAAAATAAAAGGACCCGTGACCTCCAGGCACCTTGCCCGCTCGTGTGCCCCACGAGTTCTCGTTTCAACCCTCGCCTCACCTTCTTACCTTTGTCCTACCTCGTCCTACCTCGGTTTTACTTTCGTTTTTACCTTCGTGTTACCTTCGTCTTGAAGTCAAGGTACCACGAGGATCGTCAAACGGCCCTAACGGCCGGGTGGGACTCTAGCCGGGAAGGCCGTAGCGAGGGAAGGTCTTCCCCCTCCCTCCTTCTCCCCCCATTCTCGGGGCCTGACGGAGTCGCCTCGTCGGTTTGTCAGTCGCTTTGCCGTACGCACGAGCGCGTGGTAATCGTCACGCGTGGAATTCCAACGAGCGCTGTTGGGTGTGGCGGGTGCGAGTGCGCGACGCACGCACAGCGTCGGTGGTGCATCGTATCGCCGAAAAAAAAAGTACGCGGTTCTCCTTCTCCTCCTCCTCCTCCTCCTCCTTCTCTCCTCCGTCTCTCTCGCGCCTCTTTTTTCCGCGAAGCGGAGGAAAGGCGCGCGAGAGAAATTCCGCGTCTCGTCTTCCACGAAAGTGAAAACCGTGAAGGAGGAGGAAAACATTTGGACGTATAGAACGCCTCGTTCGGAATTTCTCATAAAGCGGAACGAGAAGGCTGAATCGATCTCGAGTCGGAATTCACCGGAGAGCACCACTGTTGAAGAAGAAATTCTTCGGATGGAGACTTTTCGCGCGATAGTTCTGATAATAGAAAAGCTTTTCTGTTCTCCGAAGAATCTTATCTCTAACTCGCTATCGAAAAGAATTACATACAAAACAGACAATCCTAATAAATTTCGAAAATGATGATCATCGAAATGAATTTCGATTTTATATCTATGTCGAAGACTTCCGTTATCGAGAGTAACATTCTTTGTTGACGATATTCGGGGAATGTCTGCATTGTCTTCTTTTGGAAGAACGTCACCGCCGGCTTTGACCGATAAAAATATATTCTCGGGGAACATAGACTTTTAAGATAAATTCGCAATTATCCTTCTTGGAAATGTTTGCTGTTAAACGTATTGTCGAGTACGATATTTATTATCGATTTTTTTCAGTGACGTAAAGTCTACGGTTCGAAGGAAAATATAGACTTTGTTATCTGATAAGAGACAAGAGTTTTTTTACGAGTCGTGCATTCCTAGTAAAAAAAAAAGTGATGAATTGACTTTTGCAAATCGACGAACGTGTCCTTTGACGCGAGGAAAGCGCGCGAGGCGAGGTCTCTCCGAGGCTGAAAGAATGACGGTGTCTGAAGAGTGAGTACGATATCAAAATAATGAATGAACAAGGTAGAATAATCGTGTTTTATATATATCGCGCATTATTTAAAACCAGCGGCACACGATGCTCGTTTTCCTGCTGGATTGCTTGCGTTTTAGTAAATTACTGAAAATTCTGTCTTCTGGTGCAATTTTTAGTAATTTGCTAAAACGCAAGCAATCCAGCAGGAAAACGAGCATCGTGTGCCGCTGGCTTTACATAATGCGCGATATATATAAAACTAATCGCTAATGTTTGAATAAACAACATAAAGTTTGAGTAAACAATATAATTTTTTGAAATCCAATATAGCTCGTCCTTGGCCGTTTCTTTTCCTCTTTTGCTTAGCAAACAAACGAGCGATAAATAAATCTTTATTTTATGTTCAAATCACATTTGAACAATTCGGCCGATTGGTCAATTCTTTCTCCGTCCGAGATCTCGAAGTGATTTTTAATCGTGAACACGGGTTAATTTCGGGACGTCTACAATTTTTTTTTAAAAAAAGAAGAAAATTCACAATGTACACGAACACTTCGTTCGTAGCGTACTTTGCGCATTTTCCGCGCAAAAATCATCAAAGCGAATTGCGATCGAGAGGAGCAACGTAAAGTACCTAACGACGTCCGTTTTGAGAAAACGTCCTAGCAGGACAAACGTAGCGAGATGCCATTCCAGAGCTCTTCGAATGCGAGATCACGTCCGAGCAAATTTCCCGCTGGTGTTTGAAAAATGGAATTTGTCCCCGAACAAAAAAAGACAGTTTGTCTCGGACAGGCGTCTTCAAAAATTAAAAAAAAAAGAAAAAAAATGAAAGAGATGTCGATGCCCGCGTGTCGTGTCTAAATAGATGTCTTTAAGGTGCAAGACTCTCGTCGCACTCTTTCGGTGTTTACCGACGGTCCCGAGATGCGGGAGCCTTGAATACCCGTCGGTCCTTCTCTCATCTCACGCATAATAGTAAGGAACGGAGCAGCGGGCAGAAAAGGAGTAAAGGGAGGAGGGAGCTACGCCGCTGGTGTAAACCGTGTGATACAGGTCCGGAAAGTCCAGAAACGGTATTTTCGCGTGCGCGCTGCGAACTCGGCGATCGAATATCTCTGCGATACTTCTTTGGCCGTTGGCCTTTTTTTGCCTCTTTCGTCGGCTCGAACGAAGGAAATCGCGGTGAGTCGCACGTCGCGAAACCACGAACGCCTCCGGCTACGTCAATTTTCGTACTCGGCGCGCATACACACAGTTATACGTCTATGCATGCGTCATGATTTTCGGTCGTTCGAGAAAGCGTGCGTCTTACTCAGGCACTTGGATTCTTTTTTTTTTATCAGTGATATAATAGCATTGATTGAAACGTTGTGAGGAATGTGATTTGTAGCTATTATCAACTTTCTTTGTATTAAAATTAAGTGCGATATTATTCATTACAATATATGATGGTTTGTGCATTGTAAATTTATCGTACGAAAAATAATATTGAATGCAGTATATTATACGTGTTGTGTTCTCGTTTTCACCAAATTTTATCAATCTTAAATATTTTTAAGATTGTATACACATATATATATATTATTTAAAATTAAATATTAAATAATAATTCTATTTTAATATATTAAAAGTCTTAATATATTAAAATATATTAAAAATATATCTTCAATATTATAATATATATATATATTATAATATTGAAGATATATTTTTAATATTACGATTTTTAATATATTTTAATATATTAAGACTTTTAATATATTAAAATAGCATTATTATTTAATATTTAATTTTAAATAATTTTAAAAAGAAGAAATTAGTATATATATTGTATACAATATAATAAAATGTTGTATAATATATGGTACATTCGCATTGTGATTGTGTGATGTAACAAATTTTATCGTAAATTTTAATTTTGATACTAAAACGATCAATATAGATAAAATAGTTATATTTTCCTATTTTATCAATATTTATTG
>JANQDE010000125.1:85603-195957 GCA_037157785.1 Cephalotes varians
ACACACACACACACACACACACACACACACACACACACACAAAATATTATCATTGATATGAAACGTGCATCGCACGTATGACAATATTATAAATCTTCTATCACGTCGTCTTGAGTCGAAAAAAATCGATACAACCGATTGTATAAACGCCGAGAAAGAAACAGAGACGCGCGTTATGTAGACACTTCGCGCTTTGAATACATCATGAGGTTGACACTCCCGAGATCGGCGTTTCACGAGAAAACGGCCGGGAGGAGGAAAGAGAGAATATCGTTGAAGGGCATTGAGATTCGCGATACGAGATCGCGAGGCCGCGGCTCCGTACTTCTTCGAATTCTCTCCACGCGTCCTTCCTGCCCGCGCGTATGCAGAGCGAAATGTTCGCGTATGCACAGGGCGAACGAACAACAGCGCCTCATATTTTAGTATATGAGTCATCGCAGATTTACCTGGTCGCGCGGAATAAATGCCACGATGTTGACGGTACGCATCCGTGGCGATATCGCGATGTCAATCGCGCGACAATAGGCGGTCTAGAATTCACAATTCCAGGATTCCTCTCGTCGCTCTCATCGAAGAGCGCATCGAGTCATCAAGTTGCGTACTTTCCAATTCGGTCCCACGTGTTTCGTACAATTTTCTTTCCGCGCACGCGCGCAACTTTCGAGACATTTTACCTTACAACATCTCATTTTACTTTCAAACTATTTGTCACTTTAAATATGGATCGTTTGAAACGCGACCTTTGCGTCATTATCTTGAGCAAGTTTGGTCTTGGAAAAGTAGTATTTGTAGTTAATAATTAAATATGCAGTAAGAAAACACACATACAGAGTTAACATATTTTTATGTAACTGAAGATTACATTATAAACATTGAATTTCCTCCTCATTTTAGTTTTACTTGATTTATATTATATTATTCCAATTTAATTTATATTATTTTACAGAATAAATAACATTGCGATTTTTTGATCGAGCGGGATCTTGTATCTAATAACTTATAATAATTTATGTGAGTTTCATACATTTCGCCTTTATGTTTTTGAATCGCCGATTATTATTTGGTTTTGAGACACAGTTTTGTGCCGAGCTGAAAATATAATATTATTAAATTGACAATCAGTTCGATATTATCGATACTAATAAGCATTTAATAAATCTACAAGGAATTTATTAAAGTATTACATTATTTTACATCATTTTACTCTAAATTATTATTATTAAGTTGTCGAGTTTTCTTTTTTCGAGCTCGCATCTAAATTACTTTTAGACAACAGGCGAAAATTAACTTGTGCGTCAGAGGGTTAATGCTTGCGGTGCAGTGAACCCTTAAAAGAAATGCGCGGACGCGCTTTTAAGGTTTTAAGATCGAGGACAAGAGACGTGCCGAGAGGGCAGGCGGGGTACGCGGAGGGGCGACAGGAATGCGTGGCACGTGATTGCCTCTCGAGTATCGTCTTGCTGTCCGGAAACTCCGAGGTTCGGTCGTGCCGACTCTCGGCTAGCTAAGATTCAAGTTAATTAGCCACGGCATGTCGCCGTGGCCAGCATTGACGAGAACTTCAACCTTAGCCAGCTAATAAACTCCATATTACTCAACATTTATTGTTAATTAATCGAGCGAAGTTAAAATCGATCAAGCGAGAATAGTTTAATTAGCGGTTTAAGTTTAGTTAATTCAGCATGACCGATCTTGCTTAATTAACTTCAACATTGGACAATCGCGGGATCAAATTCGTAAAATATCTCGAACGATGCGCGGCTCTCTCGAGCACCTCGTATCGTTTGCATTCGAGGAGCAGTCGTTTCTAGATGTATCGCATACATCCGACACTCGTGCCACATAGCGAGAATCATAACACACACCGAATACGATATCCCGGGGGGCTGCCTGGCGCACCGAACAGACGCCTCACGCTTTACGTCTGCTGTGATAATTTATCTCGCGATATCACAACAGACGGTGCCGGCTTTGCGCGCAATCCCGCGCCGGGGGAAGACCGCCGAAGGGGCGTGAAAGAGAGCGACCGCCCGCGTATTTCTCGGAAATTTCAATTAAAAATTCTCCGCATGCTTCTCGAAGATTTAAACTCGACTTTCTAGAAACGACGGGCAGACTACATGGCTACAAAATCGAGACGGAAACTTGATTAAAAGAACGAGTAACAAGAGAGAAAGTGTCTTTGATTCCATTATAACGTACAATGAGATATTGTAAGAATTTCTAAAGATGTATTCTCTATTTATTCACTTGGTCTTCGAATTAAGAAGCCAAGTTTGCGATTATGCGGCTTGCGGTTCAAAGAGTCGTGACACGTTCAGTAATGCTGATCGTTCTGACAATTTTCTGCAATTGTGCCGGCTGCTTGCAATTACATACACGTCATCCGTCATGTTTTTCAGGATGGCAACGGAACTGGCGAATAAAAAGGCGGAGCGGGAGGCTCTCAGAGGGGTCATACAGCAATGGAACGCCAATCGCTTGGACCTGTTCGAACTTTCGGAGCCCAACGAAGTGAGTGTCACAGATGATTCGACACATCTAAATTTCGATTCCGCAAATTCAATCGAGCTATACTACTTTTTTCTCGACAGGACCTGGAGTTTCACGGCGTGATGAGGTTTTATTTCCAAGATAGTGGCCAAAAGGTCGCTACCAAGTGCATCAGGGTCGCCTCGGATGCGACCAGCCAGGCAGTGATAGAAACGCTCATAGAAAAATTTCGTCCCGATATGAGAATGCTGTCCGTCCCAGAATACGCCCTTTACGAGATTCACGAGAATGGAGGTGAGTTAAATCATCGAGATTGTTAGCGAGAATAATCATGATTATTAAATCACAAAAGAACAAAACTTAGATGATAGATTAAAACTGCGCATTTAGTAAAAAATTTTGTATAATTAGGCTAAATTAAAAAGCAGATTATATATCTTTAAACTAACATAAATATGTTTCAAAGGGGCATGTATTTTCAATTAATACATTTTAATATATTTTTAGTATATAAGTTTCTTTAACAAAATTTTGTTGTTTAATATTAGAACTATCGACAATTAATGTATACCTATTTTTATCAGATCAGTCAAAATGACCGATATACATATAGGTATAGTGCATATATAATTTTAAAAAAGAAAAGAAGAAAGACAAATTGATAAATTTAATTCTTTGGATATTGCAATAAAAGTTATGGAAAATTTCTGAAATAGAGATTCATAAATTTGAGTATATTTTAAATGAAATTTTAAAACGAGTCATTTTAACTGGTTTGATAGTTCTTAAATATATATTATATATATTTATACTTAATTATACATGAATTAATGTGTGTGTTTATATTTTTGAGTTAAAGAGAGATTTATATTTTAATTTTAATTTTTTAATTATGTTAATTATTTTCTCTAAAATGTTTTAATATGTGTATCGAAATTTATTTACAGAAGAACGTAAACTTGATTTAGAAGAAAAGCCACTGCTAGTTCAACTAAATTGGCATATAGACGATCGAGAAGGGCGCTTCTTGTTAAAAAGAATTGACGATAAAACCAATGCGCAGGGCGTCGGTTTTACTTCAGCCGAGGGTTCTAGCTTCCGAAGAAAGCTGAGCAAGCGGGAGAAAAAACAGATCAAGAAGCAGGAGAAGCTCAGTCGACTGAAGAGCTTGGAGCAAGACGAGAACACGGCGCCTGGCGATCAAAACGGTGTCGCCGAAAAGCTTTATACGGGTCAGTAAATATTTTCTGTTGTGTGTATAAAATTGTTTCTATAAAATTACTAAAAGATTAAATAATACGCGAATGTAAATATAATCAAAAAATACTTGATTGAAAAAAAGAATTGAAAACTATTGAAAAGAGTTATTATTATTTATATCATGTAGTGATACTATATCATGTAATGAACTTGTAGTTATTCTATGTAGTTAATTATAGTATTTTTTATTGTGTTTGTTTCTAAAATTAATGCAAGATATAAAAATAGTTTAATATGTTACGTCAATACAGCAAATTTATTATCTTAGTTTGATCATTAATGATCGTGTCATAATGAAAATGATAGCACGAAACAAATAAACACAAAGTAAAAATGTTTTTTTGGTGTAATTAATATGAATGTTTTCCTTTCTATATTAATGATGTTATTATCATTTTTAGAATTACCTGAGACTAGTTTTACGAGGAGCATCTCGAATCCGGAAGCGGTGATGAGACGCCGTCGTCAACAGAAGCTCGAGAGGAGGCTCCAGCAATTTCGCAGTAAAGACGGCGGTCCTGACACAGGCGGCACATTGAAAATTTATGGCGAGGCATTGTGCAAGGATGTGCCATACAAAACGTTGCTGCTGAGCGTGCGAGATTCCGCCGCTCAGGTCGTGCGAGAGATGCTTTCTAAATACGGCCTAGAAAAAGTGGACCCGCAGTTATATTGCCTTGTGCAGGTATATACGAGATCATCGTTTATCCACGGACAGAACATCGTATAGCGATAAATTTAGCAAATTTTAGAAATTTATTTCTTCGATGAATTTCGATTTAATCTAAAAGATAGCGCAATATGAAATTTGATAATTGATGTTAAATTGAACTTAATTGTCAAGATAACAAGATTAAAGATTTATTTAATGCTGAATATTAAAAAATGATATATTTATTCTATAAATAAAATTTTACAAAAAGATATTTTAATTTGTCAAATAGTATGATTTAAAAAATGGAGATAACTATAAAAATAGAAAAATTTGTATAAAACAATATGTTATTGTATATACATGTATATAATGTATATTTATAAAATAATTATTTTAATTATTATTAAAAAAAAAGTACTATAAAACTGATAAAAAAAAGAAACAAGTGCAAAATGATTATCATAATGAAATAATAAGCATGTTAATAAATTACAATATCTATAAAGTTAATAAAAATAGGAAGTCATATAATAATAATAATATAGTTTGCTTAATTTAATTTAAATGAAATGCAATCGATAAAGAAACTGTCTTCGCAGTATCATATGGAAATTAAAGAAACAGAAAATGTTTTATTACTTAGCTGTAAATTGCAAACAAATATTGTAGTCAAAAATATTCTTTGTATAATATGATATATTTCTATATTTAGCATTTAATTATCCTCCTAATTTCTGGAAATTATAAATTCACATACATTAGATACTTTTTGTTAAAAGCATACATTACACAAATCACTATTTTGTTTATGATGTAGGTTAATAGTGAGAACGTGAGTGGCAATGCGCATCAGGAGTATATATTGGATGACGACGAGTGTCCTTTGGCGATATTAATGAATCATCCTTCTACGCGAGGTAAGAATTTTATTTTTATATCACTATTTTATGCTTAGCAACACAATTGCTGATGATGTCTGATGAACAATTTATGTGTATATGATATTCTACAAAATGATAAAAAGAAAAATGAATATGATTAGACTTAACTAATTTTGCCACTTAAAATGTTTAATATAACGCAGAAATATACTATTTAAGTTCTCAGGATTATTCTTGAAATTAATCTTTATATATTCGGAAATATTGAATTTTTCGTTTTTTAATATATTTTAGATATCTTTTCTAACATGTGAGAATTATAAATATCAAGCTAACGCTGAAATAATAATTTTATGTAAAATACGTCAATAATGATTTAACAGCTTATATTGTGTTTACAAAACTTAGAGAGAATTATGATATAGCCTTAATCCTTCAGCAAGAGAATGAATTTTTTGTACTTTTTTGTAATTTTACTTTTGCTAATATATAACAAAAATTAATGTAATCTTCAGTCAATTTTATATAAATTTTAGATACAATCTTAATTTAAATTTAAACAGATTTGAAAGATATTAAAAAATTAATTGATTTTTTATTAGATTTATTAGATTTTTTAATAAATATTGTTTGCTTGAAGTCAAATAAAAATTTTAAGGAACATATATTACACGAGAATAATAAATTGGAGACACAGAGAGTTTTGTGTAAACTATTTTAAAAATTATATTTATTAAATGTAAAAATTTCAAAAAAGATTTATAGCTAATTTTTCACAAAAAAAGAATTGACTCGGAAGAGTTGCATATGTTTACAATAAAAAAAAATTAGAAGGATAATAGGCGTAAATATGAAAGAGAAAAGAATTCTCGAAATAAAAATGATGGGATAAAATATGAGGATTAATCCGATAAAAAAGATTGACGTCGGAATTCACGAGATAAGAATAAAAGTTTAATGAGCAAGAAAACTAGAAAGAAAAAAGACCGTGTTTAACCGACCGAAGTAAGGATTTATAAGAAGTAAGGAAATTTATAATGTTGTACGTAAAAAGGAGCTTTTGACATCAGTTGACAAGGGCAAAAGTTCGACGAATGGAGCGACAAAAGGGAGAGAGCAAGAACCGGAGGATAGAAGGTAGTATCGATGGGGGACGTAAGGGTGGCAAGAACACAACATCGCCTCAGTTGGCTCATGTCGTTGGTACCGGCGCCAGTGCGCGGGCGCCGTCGTCGCCGCCTTGTCGTCGTCTATGCCCTCATTTCGACATCGTCATTCACGGCGAAATAATTGCCCGTGATATCCGACAATTGAGTCGTTTGAGCTAAAATTCGTGCAACGAATCAAACAATCGTTACTCTTATCTGAGACGGATTTATAATTGTTTCAGAATATTTTGCGTGAAATATGTGAAGATTTAGCGCCGCGTTGCCTTCTCTGTACAGTAATTCGTGCATTAATTAGTTGCTTAATTATTTTGTTTATTTAGAAATATTTATATGTCGAACTCGGAGTCCTTCACTCATCATCGGATTCTCACGACGAAAGTGTACTCGCCCACGCATTTGGTGATCCGTTGTAGCCTCGACCGAGTAAATAAATGTGTTATTCTTTGCAACATACATGTATAAATACGACGCAACATATTAATAGCCACACGTTGACTCGTTTTGTCGAAATGCAACAGAAGATTCGGACAAAAACTGGATCCACCCACGACTGTAACACGTTTGTAATTGCACGAAGAAGCGAATAGTTGTTACAATTACACGCACATAATGCAACATTGTGAAGAGGTCTAAGGCGTGGCGTCATCGAATATGATTAGCTCGTCCATGTATCAGACTTTTTATAGTAGCGAAAGTGGAACCACCCACTTACACGATCGTGATAATACGTCGTGATGAAATATCCGTGATCCGTGATCCATATGAAGAAATAAATAACCACGTACGTGACTGAAGGCGTAAATACGATTACACATGCGAAAGTAAGCGTTAAATGACCAATGTCATCGAACTCCGAAACTTCTGGACGTATTAAAAAAAAGTGAATTGATGAAAGTAAATCCGTCTAGTCGGCATAGTCTGTGCAACTGGATGAAGGACCAAGTGACTATCTCACGCACATATGCACATATACACACAAGTATGACCTACTAATTAAGTCATTAGTAATCATAGTTCAACGTAATTGAATCTTCCTATGAAAACATAAAATATTTCTTAACAACGATACGCGATATTGTCTCGTGATTCACGGCTATCGATTACATGTATAACTTAGAAGCGAGCAGTATAAAAGAATTCGATTGGCCTATCGATTACGCCTATTACCGAGGCATCATAAAAAAATTGTACAAATCGCGCAAAACCTTGGCGAAGTGCGCGGATGTCTCCTTGACGAGTGACACCTGATTGCAAGTTTCAAAGTCGATCTAATCAAAGACGATAAACTCATCGTTATCGATTACACCTTTGGCAAACAGTGGTTATTATGGCTATTATATAAAATACCTTCAGGAAATATCGAAGCAACGACTTTATCTGATCACTATTGCGTGATCATTACAGATTATCCTGATGCGTTTAAACGCACGTTTAACGTCAACAACATTAAATATCAGATTTGCATGAACAACGAAGAGATCGATTTCATGATGTATTGTACTATTGCCCTTATTATTACACCTCGATATGACATTTCAAGAGCGAACTCTTTATCAATATGATTTTCTTATAAATCTCACAATAGTAGTTACGAGTAAATATCGTGTGATTTGTTCGAGAACCATTATCAACCACGGCCAGTATCAGCATGGTTCAATGTTATATCACGAAGTGTCATTGTGAGAATCGAAGCAACGTTTTAATGGGACCATCAGCGACCATCGCCGTGACGTGTTTACATAACTATCAACATGATTGTACCTGAATGAGCACATCAATATCTTTCTCCAACTGTCCAATGTCGATTATTACATCCGTAACGTTAACGAAATTATGTTAGGAACACGATCAGATTTATAACTTCTTCTTGAACTAACTATTATTAGATAGGAAGCATACGGTCTCCAACCTTGCTTTTGTCCGTAGTCTAAGTTTGAATGATGTCACCAGCATATAAATCAAACATCGAGCACGATAGGAATAGATTGAGAATAAATTTGAGTCAATTCGCTTTAAACTCGTCAGCATTGTAACGAGAATTGATGCCGAAGAGATTTGATTATACGTCTTAACGTCGACAATTAACTGATAAGATTCGCCTGAGGGGCCAGCTTGAGGGGCCAGAGGATTCTTAAATTTCACGAGGAAACGGAGCAACGAAAGAAGGGAACAAAGAGGGGGACCAATATTTAGCAGCAGCAATAATCGACGAAGGGACCACGAAATTTAATTAAATAAAGCGATCGTCATGATGGATTGGGGAATACGACGTAAGCTCCTATTAAAGCTGACCGAATCATGCATGGCTCATATAAAGCTGAAGTTTCTTGATGTGATTCCATGTTACCTAGCTAATGTTAATTTGTTGAGATATATTATTTAAACTTACTGCCCTTACTGTAAATTAGCGATGTTAAAAACTTGAAAATTACTTAGCGACGATATACATCTTTTTTCCCCGTTATTTCATTTCTGTAAGATATGTTCTCTTCGACCATATTTTGCTTTTTACTGCAGAAAAGTGATTGTTAAAGGCAGCAAAAAGATTTTAAGTTTTATTATATATACAAATTTTGCGCATTATTGAGTTTTTCGATAACTGTTAATAAAAGGTTTGCAGCCTGTCTTGTTTGCATGTATATTTCTCGTTGCATTAAAAGATAATAGTAAGAGATAATATCAAATAGTATTAGAAAATATAGCGCTTTATTATAGCAGAATCTAGCAGAATTTATAGATTGTCGTAATTTCGAAGAGAAATGTTGATTTTATCGTTCGATATCGTCGTGAAATGAAATTTTCTCGATTCGAAGACAGCCATTATCTATTTTATTATTTAATAACGAAAGTATTAAAGAGAAGATTAATTTTAAAGAGGAAGAAAAATATTAGCTATGTCTAACCAAGTAGAATGTTTTCTTTAGAATTAGGCAGGTTTTTACGCGCTTCAAGACGGACCGAAGAGCCGGTAGGATAGAAGAGGGTGCGCACCGATCTTTCGTGACCTTTTACACGCGTCGTGCATCTCGTACGCAGCGATCTCCCGCGCGACGGCAAGTCGGCGACGGCGTGTACGCGCCGGAATTGGTTCCGCGGGAAATCAATAAAACGCCGGAACGACCTGCGTTATATGTCGACCTACATTCGAGCGTAGCGTGCCACCTTCGTTTTTCTAAAAATATCTCAGGGTAATTTCTCCTTTCCGCCTGGTGGAATAGTCGCGTGCGCCGATCCCGATCGTTTTCGACGTGTTGCTCCGCGTCGAAGCAAAATTTCCAGTTTCTCGATTGCGAGCGCAGCGATTTTCGAACGAACCGCGATTTCCCATCGAAACGATTCGGATCGCACCCAGGGCGATTTAAGCCGTTGAAAATTTTTAAGCTAATATTACAATTTTAGTAAGAAGAATTCCAGTTGAATCTCGTACAATTATTTTTATGCATGTATATGGACAATCTTTTAAACGAACATTTTCTTGTGTTTTCCGAATTAATTTCTACATATAATATTGAGATAAATATTTTAATAAAAATAAAATTTTAATGCCAGAATCATGATGTGCTTTTAGAGATATTAAATTTTTTTATTCATGAGAATTTCGAGATCATGTTTTTAAAGAAATTTTAACTCTTAAATGATTTAAAATAAAGAATCTCGAAGATCAGTCAGTTCAAAGTCCGTTTTATATATAATGATTTTTAAATAATGTATTTTAAATAATGTAATTTCTGACAAAGTTTTATTCAAATATTTTCTCATGAAATCATAATTGTTCCAAGGACTTATAAATAATGTGATAATATTTTTTAAATTTTTAAGAAATTAAAAAAATAGATTTTATAGGAAATTCTAAGAAACGTAATTGCAATTTTAAAAACAAAAAGATATTTGAAACTATCGTAAAAATTATATTATTGATTAAAAACCTGCTCAGCCACATAAAAATAAATGTGACTGATTTTAAAATGACTGATTGCTAAACTTTTTATTTTAAACTTTGAAAGAAAAACGTTTTATAGACAATTTTTAATTTAAACTAAAAAATTTATTATCCTAATATATATACATGTGTGTGTATGTATGTATAAACATTTATGATTTTGCATTAAAATTTTATATAAATCCAAATTTTATGTAAATTTAATTTTATATAAATTCAAATTTCTTATTATGCATAAATGTAAAACGAAGAAGATAAGAAATCTCGTATACTTACTGTCTGATTTAATGTGTCTGGAATTAATCTGCTTCAGTATATATACGCTTCAGGAGTTACGTTAATGCAAAAATTAAACACATTTTATAGATAGAATAATATTTATATATATATCTCTCTTTATATCTGAAAAATTGCGCACTGTTTCAAATTTTTATCATCGTAAAAATTGGATACGGGTTGATATATGAAAACATTTGTTCAAGTACTTAATAAATTTTCCGATAATGAAGTCGGACTGAGTCCACGGGATTCTTATAAAACAAAATCTCTTTTTGATAATCAGAATATTGATATTGATATTACAAGCTATTATTAATGTTATCTTTGAAGAACTGTAATTAATCACAATTTAATGTCAAATTATGTTGAATCTTTGTTTATATATTTAATTAATAGAAAAGTTTTTACTTATAATATATAATATTAGAAATTTTATAAATTTATGAAAAGATTATATCGGGATTATAATAAAGTAAAATACTGTTCAAGAAGTATTTCTAGCCGTAGACATCAAAGATCAAATCAAAAGAAATAACGAAGTATCAACAATTATAGATTAGTAATTTAGAGAGTGCAATAAAAAAGAAGACTTTTTGCCTGCTGATTATATAAAAAATAATTTTTGTTTTCTTTTTCTCGATAAATAATTAAATTAAATTAAAATCCTTGCATGAATGCTTCTATGTGTTTATGATCCAGCGTTAATTGCAAGCATACATCTTCCTTCAACGTTTTTTTTTTGTCTCTATTTTCCATTAAAAATTAACCGTCGCATGATTCCCTCACGATTTAATGCGGAAACTGATAAATAATTTCGCAGCGAATAAATGAAGCGGCTGCTATAGTTCTGTATAGTGTAAGGGACACTCGTCAGCACGCTTGCGCCGGTCTCACGTGTGCACTCTATCGTATTCTTGTTTCTATATACACCTGTATGTTGTACGGGACAGAAAGTAACAAGAAGTTACACACCAGTGTTGTTTTAACGGGCGAGCCGCGTAGAGTATCGTCCTGCGCGTCACGGATATTAAAGGTGTTACGCTTTCGCTTTCGCGTATAGCTTCACAATATGCGAACAATTACGTGCGAACAATTAGTATTTTTTAATTGCGTTTATAAAATTGTGCGTTTATTGATTTATGATACTTAGATAAAATAAAAAACGCAGCGATTAATCTTCTCGTAAAGCGTGCGATTTGTCGAACGTGTTTAACGATTTAACAATTTATTACGTTTGCTTTAAAAAAATCGAAATTTTATTGAAATTTTAAACAGAGCCTTTAAACATATATTAACCCGCATATAAATTAAAAATATAATTAATTAATTCCCAATAGTGTGTGAAACTCTTTACTTAATTACATTAATTTTACTCTTGTTAAACTCTTTATATTACCCATTATCTCTCTCTCTCTTTTGTGTTCTCTTTTATGCTTCTTATTTGATTAGAATTTACATATTAATAAAGTACTTTTTTTTTCAGCAATTTGGTAAAAATAATACGCCGTGTAAAAAAGATTAAGTGATAAATTACACATAATTAAAACGATAATAAAGTTCAAGTAAATTGTTTCGATTAAAAAAATGTTTTATTTCAATGCATTTTTTTTTTTAAAGTGGTAGAAATATTAATTAATCGATTTTTAGCAATAAGAATCATGATAGCGAACGAACACGATATATTTATCTATAATCAAAGATTTACAAGGATTTGCATTTTTAAATTTAAGATGATCAGTTATGTATCGAGCTATTTTCATTAATTTGGTTCTCGCTTATTAGTGATTAACTGCGTCTATAATATTTACAAATCTTTTGCATTGCAATGTCACATTTGGCATTTACTGTCGCGTGAAAAGCTAAAGCTATGTACAAATTGCCACAGATGCATTTTAATGATATGTACCAAAGTTTTGTCTTATTTTCAGAACTTTATTTTACACTAATCGATTTGCAAATGTACGGTTCTGAGAAAATCGGTATGAAACATATACTTATCCGCGATGTCCTCAGGGAAATTGGTCTATTAAATCAATTGTTTTCATATTAATCGTTTTTATAATGCTTTTGATTCCGAATATAAATTTTTATAATACTTTATGCATTGTTTAAGCATCGTAAATAATCATTTACGAATGTTTTCTATTATAATAAATTCTTCGTATAGTAAACATTTATTTATTAATCTCACGAAACAATTTGTTAATAGATATTTTATCTATAAACATATAAACATCTCGCTAATAATCTCACACAAAAATAGTTTATTAATAAATGTCCATAAACATATAACTATTAATATAAAAACACCATCGACAATAATGGAGAATACAAGATGAAATTGTACGTCGATGATTATTCTTGTTGAATTAAATTAGTCAAAAATATAAATGAAAAAGTGGAAAACTCGTCTTGCAAAAAGGTGTATTGTCGTGACAATCTGATGTGGACAGGTGCATTTTTTTACAGGACATGTCACTGACACGAAACTATTAGAGTATCGGTTGTGATTTGGATAGAAATCTTCTTGTGATTATATATCCATGTTATTATTCATAAATCGTCGATTTAAAAGTGTTACATGATCGGACTTTGGCCATTTAAGCCACGCCGAAGTGGCAAGGCGGAGGTGATGTTAGGTGAGTGTCCCGTGTACTTTCAAAGAGAATTTGAATTCTTTGGCCTTTGGAGTAATTCAAGCAAATTGGAATCTAATTGTAAGATTGGACAACGAAGTTTGCAAGATTTTATTATAAGTCGATTTAATTCCTTTAGAATCATAGAGTGTTTGGACTTTACGAAATTTGCTGAACTTTACTCTTGAATATCGGACGCTTATTTATGTTTCTTAGGAACTTGAAAATTCCTCGAGACTTTAAGATTATTAAACTGGATTATGTCGGATAATATAAATTGCCCGTAACGTCTACAATCCAATTAAAAACTTTGCGATAAGTCTGACATTTGATATCGTAACGTTAATCTTTAACACGAATTTCTTTCGAGGACTGAAAGCTTCATAACAAAGAATATAAATAATTTTGAACGATCTTCTAAACATTAATCCTTTTACACTAAATGTCTTTTAATAATTGAAAATCCTAATAATATAAATAATTTTGAGCAGAATGAAACTTTTGTATGCTATAATCGTAGTTGTAAAGTAAAAGTATTTGTTTACAACTTTAAGCTCAAATTTCTCATAATTGTAACGCGTGGTAGAATATTTGATAGATCGGAGTTATATTCAGTAAAACAAGAGAAAACTATCGGCGAAACTCTCTTCCCCGGGTTTAGGAAAAAGCGATTTTTTTTTTTTTTGTATAATCGAAGTGTATGATACTGAATCGTCGCCGGCGAGGCGCCGTTTGCAGAAGCAAGGACGAGGGAAAACGTGATGAAAACGCCGGCAACGACGGGTGCAATGACTGTGCGGCGCGCTGACCCGAAGCCGAGAGTCATTCTCCCTTTCCGTTTTCTTCCGTGAGAAGCCACCGTGTGCTTTGAAGCACGCACACGTGCGTTGCGCGTAGGAAACGCGCGGTAGTACTGTAACGCGAGAAAAATGCGCGATCGCTATCCAACTCATCATACTAATTCGACGATTTACCGCGAAGCTTCTCATGCGCGATTATTATACGCCCCGCATCTTTAAGTCAACGACGAACGCTCGTACGGTGCCGATGGAAGCCTCTCGTCTCTCTTTTATTTCCCTTCTTTCTTCCCACTGCTCTCATCCCGCGACATTCCCAGAACTATACCGATAAAATCTTTCGATGTTCTTCATTACGCCCATCATCTGTTTTTACTTATTGGCGAACTGTTTACCTATTAATTTCTTTATGTCAACCTTATTTTAGAAAATTTAGAGATTTTCGTGTGTATATCAAGTCTTGAGATATTTCCTGTTCTTCGACGAGTTATTGTAAATGTCTATATTATATTTATGACTTGTATTCCTCAGCTTGTATAACTCTTGTTTGTTTTTACAAATTTTTATAATTTATATGCAATTTATATGTGTATTAGAATATGAATATATGCACAACAGTTTGTGCTCCCTTGATATGCTCGAATAAAATCTTATGACATGCATTTTTATTGCAGGTTCCATTATGTTTCACGTGAGGAGGAGGCCTGCGGATTACATGCCGCGAAAACGTAAAAAGAAACCAGCCGGGAAGTGGAACGAGCTGGATCATAGGTACGTCAATTTTAGGGAAATTTTTATGCGGAGGACATCAGACGTTACCTGACTTTCTTTATCTAATGAATGTTTAGTTCATTATTAATCGGTTGTTCGATGATGATTTTATGTCATATCAGCGAATCTTTAATCCTTGAACGAACGTTTCGACTAAAAAGTCTCGCTTTTTGCAGGTACGAAGACGAGAGGCTACCATTTCTGCTGGAGCTTAATCCTGACGGCAGTGATATCCCAAACGGCGCCGGAGTGCGACACCGGCTACAGCCGAATGTCACGGAGGTCGGATCGGAGAGACCGATAGGACCGCAAGCGGTGCAAGCGCAGACGCTGACGCTGCCGGGACCAACGGTGATGCCCAGGCATTGCGTCATAGCTTTTACCGAGAATATTGTGACTCTCACGCCGTGTTCTAGAGACGCGCACACGTACGTTAACAATCAGAGGATACATCAGACAACCATTCTGCAGGTGCGTTTCCCATCCATTTTTGCAATCGGAATATACTCATATTCGCATTTTGTATAATATTTATATGCTCGTTTATGTAACTTTTGATTACTTTTTTCTTATACAAATTACAATAAGTAAAGAAAACTTTAATTTTTTTAAATGTAACAT
Source organism: Cephalotes varians (assembly GCA_037157785.1). Taxonomy (NCBI): domain Eukaryota; kingdom Metazoa; phylum Arthropoda; class Insecta; order Hymenoptera; family Formicidae; genus Cephalotes; species Cephalotes varians. The sequence goes on from JANQDE010000125.1 coordinate 101,109, forward strand.
TTTTTTATTAAATTTTAAATTTTATTTAAGAAATAAAATATATTTAAATATAAAATGTTTAAAATTAAATAAAATTTAATTTTATATATTGAATGTGTTGGCGCACCGATTTAAAGAGAAAGTGTAATAATAAACTTTGCGGTTGTATGTTTGCAGAATGGAGCTATCATCAAATTCGGCAGAATGCACACCTTTCGATTCATTGACCCGGCGCCGGAAGAGCGCATTAGGCAGAGACACGATTCCAACAAACAGATTGACTATGCTTATGACCGGTAAGTTCGAAACTTGTATTTTTTGCCTTTCAATCAGGTGAGAATAGATATGGTACACGATTGTTGCTCGTTCGTTGCAATTTAGTCGGTACATAGTTCTTTATGTATTTTAATGTGAATGCTTATAGCAATAGTGCACATGTTTACCTCGTTATAATTACTATACTCTTGTTGCCACATTGCATTAAATCTCATCTGTATAGATTTTTATTAGTTACCTGAATATTAAAGTTCTTTATTAATTCTAATTGGTATTCGTTCTAAAATTTCCTTAACTGATATTTGCGGGTAACTAAAATAAATTAAACTAAAGTTAACGTAATTGATTTTTTTTTTTTCATTTTGAAGGTCAAAATCCAAAGATTATGTAATTTAAAATTATGTGAGATTGTAAAAAAATATTTGCCAGTCCAGTAAATTCAAACAAAATGTTCGAGTTCATTGGACTCGCGAATATCAATTAGGATTAATATGGAGCAAAATCTGCACTTTTAATATTAGAAATTGAGAAATACAATATAAATCTTTTTTATTAAATAAGACAAAAGAATCTTTTTGACATCAATTTGGTTATCACATTTTATTAAAGCTCTTTCATATTTTTGGTTGTTTCATATTTTATGTTGTTAGAGAATCGAAATGCATTTTTCTACGTATTTTTACTACTTTTTTATTTATTTCGCTTGATATGCTTTATGTTTGTTTAATGTTCGCTTTGCACGCGCGTAATGATAGACGCTCACCGGACGCGACCAGTCAGGACGTCAGCTCAGAAAAGTGTCATCCGGGATCTGGGACACCGAACGGCGGTAGTCAGATCCCGGGTCAGACTCAAGAGCGAGCAGCTCCGTCGAGCCCCTCGAAGTCTGCCGTCGCAGCAGTTCGTAGTCCTCGTAGTCCCACGCACCCGCCGGAGCCCACGCACAATTACGAGACCACATTCGATTTGGATGGAAACGTAGAGACCGCTAGTCTGAGCAGCAGCAGGGACGGCAATAGGTAACAAACCGGAATGATAATTCCGGATTATTAGTATCACAACGATGGGTTATGATACTAAATTGAAAAAAGATACTTAGAGAGACTTGTTAACATTTATTAGAATTGCGGCTTTATAATGAAAGGCTCTGATTATGAGCTTTTTTTATCAAGAGCGCTTACGATGTGAAACTATATTCTTAAAAAGATTCTGTTAATTTTTTATAAAATGTTTAAGAAGATGTTCGACATAATTTTATTATTTTTGCAATTTGAAAGTATGTCTCTAAAATTCTTTAATCGACCACTTTATATTTATAACTTGCCAATTTAATTAAGTTTTTTTAGTTTATTGCACAATTATTTATTATTAATTATTATTCGTTTAGAGTAGCAATGTATTGTAGAATGTACACAATTACAAAATATTTTCTCACAACATATAAGTATAACTGTAGAATTATCAACATTTAAGAAATTGTAAAATATAATATATTGTATGAATTTATGCTGTTAAATTATTCTTTCTTGAAAGATTAATATTTATTTTCGAAAAGAAAATTTGAAAGTTTGAATAGTTGAAAGGAAAGAAATTAACGTCTATTGGTTATTGACAGGCTCTCACAATACGATCGGCAACCGCGAGGCACAGATCCGATTTTGCCAGCTGTCTTAGAGTTTCTTGAGGAGACAGAGGAAACTTTCCTTCACGCTGTCATTACTGATGTAGAGCCCTCAGCGCCGCAGTTCAAGTTGGCGCCAACCTACACTCTCTATCTCAGCGCTAGATATCGCGCCAGCACTCATTATAGACCAGAATTGCAACCTACAGAAAGAGCGCATCGACTTACTGTCATGTTGGCGAATGTCGCTACCATGATCCAACGCGTAATCCAGGTATTTCCACGAATAATTCTATCCTTCTGTTCTCGAGCTTTCTGTTTTCGAGTAACAAAACGCTTGATTTGGAAATAGTCCATGTAAACTTTAGAATTGTCCTGAATTATTTCAGTGTATATAAAAATGTGTCCTAGTTCAGATATCTGGAAAAGTATGACTGTGTCACAAATTATCCATATGACATGTATGAATAGTAAAATTTTAAGAAAAATTATGTTCCCAGGAACGTTACATGGACGCCTCATCATTGGCTTTTTGGCTAGCAAACGGCTCGGAGCTGTTACACATGTTGAAGAGCGACCGGCACGTGGGCGCATTTTCTACGCGGGCGCAAGACATTCTGGCAGATGCAGTGCACACGGCCTTCGGCTCGTTGGTGCGCTGCGTCACGTTAGAGCTTACACCAGCGATGACACAGTTTATGGCGGATGCAGATGAACCGGCAAAAGAGGCTGGAGTGCTGCAGATCTTCTCAAACACAATGGCTTTATTGCGACGATGTAGGGTGAATGCCGCGTTGACGATACAGCTGTTCAGTCATCTGTTTCATGCGATTAACGCCACAGCCTTCAATACTCTCGTCTCAAACGGAAATCTGTGCGTCAGGTGGTTTGGACGCAGACTTAAAGCGAGATTAAACGCATTGGAGACTTGGGCCGAAAGGCAAGGTTTGGAACTTGCCAGTCAGTGCCATTTGGCGACGATCATGCAGGCGACTCATCTATTACAGGCTCCTAAATACAATGCTGAGGAGCTGGCCACGCTAAGTTCGACCTGCTTTAAATTAAATTCTCTGCAGGTGAGAGCGTTATTACAAAAATATCAACCGGCTGCGGATGAACCTAGATTACCTGCCGAGTTGATAGAGAATGTGGTGAGAGTGAGTATATTTAATGATCTGCATTTATGTCTTGCTAACATATAATGTCATTTTATTATACATAATAATGTATCATAATATGTGTCTATAGGTAGCAGAGAGTGTCGCGGATACACTTGCACGTGCAGATGGCCGGGAGATAAGACTGGAAGAGGAACCTGTTCTAGGATTAGCATTACTCCTTCCTGAGGATGGCTACAGTTGCGAAGTAATAAGAGGTGTTCCACCGGGACTAGCGGAATTTCTGGCACCTCTGCAACGAGACGGATTATGTCGAATGGCAGCTCAACCTACTAGTAGTGGTTATTGGACTATTTACATGATAGACCATCATAACAATGTAAGCTGCAAATTTTTATGACTTTAAAAATCTTTATAAAGTTTTTAATACGAAAATTAATAAGCAAATTGTAACGTTTATAATTCATCATCTTCATATAACAGATCTTTTCAATTCAATTAATAACTGTAGAAAAATATTTTTATATGCAATTTTTTTTTGCAGTTGCGTAGTCCTAGCGCAATGAGTAACAGATCGGGTGGCTATATCAGTCATGTAAATCAAAACCAAGCTCAACCTGAGATACATGTTATTAAATTGCACAAGAGTACCAATGGCATGGGCTTAAGCATTGTTGCAGCAAAAGTGTGTATTCTTAACTGCGCATATTTATTTATTATGATATAATCATATTAAATCTGTTATATTTTAATTCTGATATAGGGCGCAGGACAAGACCGATTAGGTATTTACATCAAGAGTGTTGTTGCTGGTGGTGCAGCTGATGCTGTAAGTAACCGCCGTATATATTTGAAAACGCTCCACATTTAATGTACAATTTTAAAATCGTATTTAAAATGTATGATAATATTTAATATTTAATGTATATTAATTATTATTGTATATATAATATTTTACATATGGTAATACATTTTCAGGATATGACAAGTTTTATTATGACACTTTTAAATTAGATATTATATTGCAGTAAATATGATTAGATCAACTAAAATTTTATTTAAAATTAAAAATAACGAGATAATTTTAACAATAAATAAAATTTAAAAAATTATTAGTTATAAGTTATTAGTTATTAGCTATTAATTATTATGAAATAAAGACTTATATATAAAAGCAAACTAAAGAGTAATCATGAGCAAGTTTTTACAAATTCTGAAAGTAAATTTTCATGTTATTAAATGATAGTTAATTTACTTTTATGTGTTTGTTTCTAGGATGGTAGATTGACGGCAGGTGATCAATTACTCAAGGTAGATGGACAAAGTCTGGTTGGGATTACGCAGGAAAAGTACGGAAAGTTTTAATGCAATTTTAAAAACCTCTTAATAATGTTTAAAAACATTATTAAAATTAATTCGCAGGGCTGCCGAATATCTTGTGCGTACCGGTCCAATTGTGACACTAGAAGTCGCGAAACAAGGCGCTATATATCATGGACTCGCAACATTATTATCTCAACCTTCTCCTGTGATGTCAAGAGGTAAATTCAAAGATTAATAACCAATATTATAATTTCCAGAACTAATTTAGCCTTTGGAGCAAGTAAATGATAATCGAGATCTTATAATTGATATCTAATCAGCATTTTAATTGATAAAAGTTACAAAGAGAATATTTATTCGTATAATTTATAAATATTAAGTTAATAATTTAAAATATTAAGTTCAATTTTTCTACTTTTTTCTATTGCCCCAAAATAATTGATTTGTCTAAAAATTAAAAATTAAAAATTCTATCATAAAATTAATTAAAATAATTTATTATAAATTAATATTTAATGATATATAACTATTCCAAACAATGAAGTTTATCATTTTCTTGCTTTAAGCACACGTGTCAATAAGGTCAGATTTGACCACTATTTCGTGGAAAATAAGATCTTGCTGACACGTGTGCTTTGTCAGCGGACATTTTCTAATCCGAATCACTCCGTCAGAATAACGCCTTTCGCTTCGCTTCGCTCAAAAGAGCCCGCTTTACTAACGCTTGACTAACCACCTGTTTCATGCAGCATATAAGACTCGGCCAAGATCCGAACTCTTAGAGCCGGCGATAGAGGCAACGAGGACGACCAATCAGCCAACTACATCACACTCGATGGGCGACTTATTGTCCTTTCCGAAGCAGACGCCATGTCAGGATTCAGTTCAACCAGGTGCGATCCCGTCTCAATGCGTTCTCGAGACATCCTTTTATCGTAATCAGATCGATCGAGGTTTCCCACGAATCGATGTCGATGAGTACCGTTCCACACATCAAGATCCGTTCTTCTCTATCTTCCGTCAGAGAAGCGCGTATCCCGGAGTCTATTCCGCCGACGACAGAGACGTCTATCGTCCTTCCACCCCCACCGTATCTCCTGTGCGTCTCCCGAGACCTCGTATGCCTTGTCCTCTGATCTCTATCACGAGCGACAATGAGATCTCATCCGTCATATATCAGGATGAGAGTGACGAGAATGATAAGATTTTAGAGGAAGAAGAAAGTAACACGGAACAAAGTGGAGCCGCGACGAGTAATTCGAATTATTTGACAGATACTTTAAATCCATTCGAAAGGATCACCACTCCGCCGCAGGAGTATGCAGGAACTACGACAGACAAACACTTGCTGCTGACGCAGCCGCTGACTTCCGATAGAAATCTTTTCGATAATATACCTTACATCGATCAAACTGATGATATTAATTTTACAGAATCCTCTAACTGTATTCAGGCAAAACCGAGTAACAAATGTGAACATTGTATTAAAGCCGGTTGTGATGACAACTTTAATTTTCGAGATTCTCAGAAGCGTATAAATGTAGATCGCAATAAGCAACAGACTCTAAATGTTCCAGAATCTAGTTTTGAGTTAAATATGCATAACAATTCGAATTTTTCATCGACTAGCTCGTTCCCTGCAAATAAATCAATATTATTCGTCAAAGACGTTACAGCTGATTCCGTTGCAAAATCTAAATCGGATGATTTCTCGCACCTTCAGGATGTGAATGTCACAAAACATGCGTTGAACATAAATGAAGACAAATTAGACGATGTTTCCAATTCCGAAGATTGCGCGGATGAGTCTAGTTCTACGATTAATGATGATTGCGCATCGAATAGAACCGACAGAGACGCCGAGGAAGGCATTTCGACTCCTAAGATGTACACGATAATGCCAGAGTTGCATCTCGATCTGAGCGGATTGAACAGCGACGTGTCCAGTGACGAGTCTAAAACGGAGAAGTGTTGGAAGTCGCCGGAAGAAGTGCGTTTAGGATGCGGCAGAGTCGCAGCACTAGCGAAACATTTTTCGAAACTTGGCGACGCCGGTTTAATTAAATTCAAGTCCACCAAGTTGAACGGTTCTCGTCAATTTGTGTCGGAACCGAATATTATAATACCGGATAAGAACGAAGAGCATTTGCACCGGCCTTGTCACGCACAGAAAGAATATAAATCGGATTCGGACTTGGCAAGAGAAGGAGATGAAAATTCTCGGATCTGTTCGGCTGGGAGACGCAACAATGTCATTCTAGTTGATGTTGAAGCGGATGGCGATTTTGCGATCGAGGAATGTAGGTTCCATCATTGCGGCGCTAGACGAGTCACAATTGCCAGGATTCCAGTGAACGAACAAATTATGATTGATACTAAGGAAAGTTCAATCCTAGCAAAGGACGAGAATCACGATGATGATATCAAAGGTAAAAATCAAAGTTTACTTGGTACTGAGAAGAACATAATTTCGACAAAGGTTGAAAATATATCGAGTAATGATATAAAAAATCAGGTGTTTCTTGACACTAAAAAAGACGCGACTTTTGCGGAGATGGAGGATGATAATATGGCAATCGATAGCAGCAAATCTCAAGCCTTTTTCACAGCGGAATGCCGAAAAAATATGCTAGCTGGAAAAATTAATATCAAAGATAGCAGCTCCAAACTGTCGCTCGAGCAGCAGCAAGTAATCGCAGAACAACTCGAGCAGTTTTCAAATTTAGATAACACTGATGCGCCTTTATTTATACCAGAGCAAGGCGTTGAGCAAGCTTCTGTTCTTTCTACAAAAAATGAGAATAACGGAATATTCACTGTTGACGATTCGACTCAGTCGAATTTGATAAATCAATTAGAGGCAGCGCCTCGAGAAAAATTATTGTCGTTGGTCGATGTGGACGATAACTTTCAAAACATGAAGAAAACTTCTAACTCTTTGTCATCCTCTTCTTTGCCTTCCATTCGTTCACCTTCCCATTCTTCCATCGTGCTGTCGCTATCGAATATTGCGAAAAGTTCTCTATCTTCAGAAGATGTTAGGTCACAGGTTCATCAATATTGTGGAAGACATCCCAAATGTCTGTTTATAGACATTTCTCATTCTGCTGCAAAGAATTGCTCCAACGACACCTCGGAGAGCTCGATGATGTCACACGCATATCCACAATCAGGTGATAACAAACTGAACGTTCTGCGAATGCGAATTGCCAGACCTCTTTATAACAGCGAAAGCAATTTGATCGGTGCTGCGATTTATGGAAAGGAAGAGACTGAGAAAGCCATAGATCTTCATGACACTAAGTTGACACGAAGCTGCGAAAGTATTTTAAACAGCAAATTTTTATCTGATTTTGACGATCAAACGCGATCTTCTGAAAATCTTTGCAAAAATCTTGATTTATCTCGTAAGTCTTGCAATAGATTGATCTCGAGTCCCAAGGGAAGTTTGCGAAGGCACCGTCATCGTTCCCTTGAAGAATTGAAATCGAAAAAAGGATCGAGGAAGCGGAATAATTTTATGAATTCTACTTCAGTTCATACTTCTGGAGCCCAAACAACATTTGACAAATTCTTTGATGATAAAGTAGATTCCGAGGACAAAGAAGACATGCGATGGAATCGTCATCTATCGCTCGAAGAATTGGAATCAAAGAGAGAATCGTGCGAGCAAGACAATTGGACGAATTTAGGACAAACTGCTGAAGTACAGAGATCTGACTGGATGTTGAAAAAGAAACTTCGCATGAAGCGCACGAGCTACGATCGGCTGAAAGATAGCTCTCTTAAATTGTCGCATGGAAAGGAAGCTAAAGACATGAAACGACAAAGATTGAAAGTAGAAGGGAAATCTCAGAGCGAGTTTGATATTTCGAGACGGAACTCCGATTCAGAGAAATATGGTTGGAGCTTCCGTGAGATCAGCTCGCTGAAAGATGATGATTGGTCCGCTTCGCGTAAGTGAAGCTATCACGTGTTACCACGTGTACATTGAATGCATTTATAGTTGAACTTTTTTTCCTTCAAGCACTTTCATTTCACCTGAATGAGACGAATGGAAAATCGATGTTTACAGACGAATCAATGTTGCACGATTTATTAGATCTGTTTACGTACATTTGCTCCTATTTATTTATAATGCGGCCGTGGTATTAAAACGATTTTCAACATAAATTATTCCCACATTTTTTCGTTATTTTATGGCATGGTTAATAAAACGATGAAATTGAAATATGACCAAATTATTTTTACAAGATTACAGATAATATGCTATAAAATGTTATAAAATTTTTAGAACAATATAGTTTTGGTTTATATGTATAAAAAACATGAAATATTTTTTTTCCTTAAATAAAGCTTGAAAGAGCCGAAGAATTTGAACAGAATTAAGAAGAAATTAATTTGGTCAGTTTTACAAATGCATCGATTAACATACAATTTATGCTAAATTTATTTTATTATTTGATTTTGCTTATTTAAGAATGGATATGGAAGTGTCATCCTGCAAATTATAAGATATGACACCAATATATTTTGTTTCATAATAATAACACGATGTTCTAATAAGTAAGCATGATATATTAATACAATTCTCAGGTACTTTTTTTGTTTCATTATTATTATTTAGTAATATATTTAGCAATATCTATTGCGTGTATACAATCATAGTATATATAATTATGTGCGTAGAAAGAATGTTTTATGTTAAATATGATTATTTATTTATTGAACAGTAATTGTGACAAAATAAGTACCTTTTATTTTATAATTATGTATTCTTTTATTTCTAATTAACTTAATCACACTAAATCAAACACACGAACTAATCACGTAATGCAAAACGCGCACGCAGCAATATATGTTTAAATATTATTTAATGTTCATGTACAATATCTTTTCTCTGCAAAATTCAATGCAATATTTTTCTATTATTAAAATTATAAATTACATATTTTTGGACATCAAATAACAATATTTGACATTCAAACATCGAGAACTACTTTATTTCTTGTTGAAACATAGTGAAATCATCAATCAATGTATGTGCAAACTTGCTCATGTGTAGCTCGTCATTGCCATAAATGTCTTACAGTTGGCCATATGACATTTTCTTTTTCCACCGCTTTTAACGTGTCAAAGTTAGACTTCGGCGACCCAGAAGAAAGCGTTTTCGTTCTCGACAAATGCTTTGCATATGTGCATGAGTGATCGTTTTAATGTCGCGCCTCGGCACCTTCATGTTCACCAATGCATTAACTCAAAGCTGTCTCTTTGTGTACCCGCTTGGGCTACCCGCAGGTCCTCGTCGCATGAGCGAGCGAGATTTACCGTCGCGGCTTGGACACGACGCCACTCCTCAGCAAATCCACAGCAGCAAGTCTGTGCCGGCATTGCATAGTAAGTAAGAGCGAGCTTTGTGTGTGCATATCATGCCCGAATCACACAGCTTTATCGAATTTCACTAGATAGATTAGCATAAGGGGAACATCTATCTCTTATCGAATCTCACAGCTTCATCGGGTTTCACAGATAAATTTAAATATAAAAGGAACATCTATCTCTTATAACGATAAGTAGGATAAGGATATATCTGATAAAAGAGTACGTTTATTTATACATAAAAATTGGACTTACATAGATATGGGTACCGAGGCCAAGCAACAGCATGAGGTATTCAATCCCGGATATAGCAGAGCTTCTTCCAGCAACAGCGTTACACCGCCTGTTCAACCACCTCCTATGGCGACGATCAACAGCGCAACTTCTTTACGTTCAAGGTAAATATCACATCTTTAATTGAAATCGCTCTCAATGCAGATATATCTTTAGCTTTTTTGATGCTAAACAAAATTTTACGCAAAACTTATCCTAAAGAAACTAGAAATTATTCTTAAGAGTTATAAATTTTTGAAAAGTATCATAAGTATCAACTTAAAGGATTTAGATTTTATGATCTAAAATAAATTTAATTCAATCTCAACTTTTTTTTCATGTTATTAATGTATTTAATATCACCTAATGTTATTATAAATTGTACAGTCTGTTTGTAAAATATGAGCAATAATATGTGTGTAAAAATAACACATTCTTGTGTGCATAGGTCGAGCCATAACTTGCACGATCCCATGAGAATCGGAACTTTACCGCCCACTGGTTTGGTTAGTAGGCAGCAATCGTCGCCCAATTTGAATCCAAATACGACGCACGTGAATGCACCATCGAATGCACAGGGCACAGAAGCAGAGCGATTTTATCAGAATCTGAGTATTTATCGAAATCAAGACACAACGGTGAAACAACAAATCAGTCCACAACAACCAGATGACAGGTATAGATATATAGTAATATAATTTTTATATTTTTCTACTTTTAAACATTTTTCTCTTACATTACATTAGCATTTGATCATTATTTGACATTTAAAATGAAAATATGCGCGCACACATAAATCAATTTAAAATAATTTTATAATTTTTTTTAAATGTTCTATTTTAAGTACTTTCTAAATTAATCATTACGCTTTGCAGAAACCCTCAACACATTCAAAAAAGTTCTCTGAGAGGTTCGCAGAACTCATTGAACCGTCCGTCTACTATGGAAGTTAGCGGTCACATTCGAGACCGTCCGACGTCCGCATATATCACTCAAGGCCAGCAGCAGAGCTACTCGGCGGTCAGCAATCAAATGCAGCAGCACGGCGGAGGACCACCGCGTTCCCAGTCTTCGCGCGATATTATTCGCCAAGAGGCAAAAATGCAGGAGATGCAGGAGGAAGTTCGCCGACGAGAGTTGCGCGGCGGTGCGCCGCTGCTCAATCAGCATAGACCACCGGCGATGTACAACATCGGCGCTCGAGTGGCGGTCCCTCCTGCTCAACAAGTGAATACTTTGAATGTGCGCTCGCCGAGGCCGCTCGGTTCCACGTCGAGTCTAAGCACTTCCAACTACGCTGCGAGACAAAACGCGCCCGGTTATAATTATCCGGATGCCCAGTACGCTCAATATAACAGTACACAGTATAGTCAATACAATCAGTACCCTAATCGGTATCCAGTAATCGGAGGTCAATACGGTCCAATGAAGCCGAAGAACGAGGCAATTGCGCGCAGCCATCAACCAATGCCCAATGAGAATCTACTCGGCAGAGACTCGAGCAGCCAGGAAACGAAATCATACGTCGAACAGAGTCGACATTTTGCGGGTTCGCAGAATAATCCACATTATCCAAACGGCAATCTAGAACAGCGCGTTGATCAGTATGGAAATGACAATGTCGTTAACCGTGCGCAAAACGGAGAGGGTCACTCTATGACGACGGAAGCGCCACCAACGAGACCCGCTTTGCCATCCGAGGACACGTTTAGTGAAAGCCCACCTCCACCGCCACCCAGCACTTCAACACATCCTCTGTACAAGCAAGCCGACACGAGGTATGCATCTTAATGCATCTAAAACATCACTTGTCTATGAGTAAGTTTGATCTTAAGTAACAAAGGAAAATTGCAGGTATACCGCAAGCATGCAAGATCCACCACGAGGTAGTTATTACCCTGCGGGAGGAATCAGTGCCATGCAGCAACCGCGTCAGTATCAATATAGCGCGACGAATCCTTGGCAACGCGAAGAAAGGGAAAAGGTAAAAGTATTTTAGTAAACTCGCTAGAACGATAATTTTTAGTTTATATTCAATTTTTTTTACATTGAGATTTTTGTTTTATTAATTATTAATCGTATAATATTAAGGATTTTAGTAATAAGTTCTTTAGAATTTGCAATTTTATAGTATTTTTCTTTAAGAACATTTATTTGACATTGCTGATATCTTCAGGAACAAGCCCGTAGAAGAGAAGCCGCCCGACAATGGCGAGATCAGCAGATTGCCGAATTAAGTGCGTTGACGCATCGAACACAGCAGCAAGAAGAGCAACTACGAGCTCTCCAATTGGAGAGAGACTTTCAGAAGCGAGCGGAAGAGGCTGCTAATCAGGATGATGACGAGGAAAGCAACGATTTAGACAACGAGAGTGTGCAGCGCGTTCAAGGCTTGCTAAGAATGGCAGCCAATCAAGACAGAACTGTTCAAACGGCTCTGCAGCCACCGATTTTATCGAGAACGATCACAGGCAATCAGTCTATGAGAGGTGGTTTGCCTCTTCTCAGCAATCAACCTGTCACAAGCAGCCACGCTCACATTCTGTCCAATCAAACAGCGCCTGTCGGAGTGAGCAATCCCAGTCAAGAGAATAGCGGCTTGCACGTGCAACCAAATCAGCAACAACAACAACAACAAACGGCAATAGGTCAGAACGAAGAACATGAATCGACACCCAATTATGGCACACCTCTTAGCCATTTCAGTTCCAGTCAGAAGTCCTATTCCATGGGTATGTCGCACTCCGTGGAAGATAGAGAACTGCAACGGAGAATGGACGAGGTGAAGCGAAAACAGGCTGAATACGAAGAGAATCAGAAGAAGCAGGAGGAACAGCAGTTACAATCACAGCAGCAAACATATCAGTCGAGTCAACATCCACGTAGCCAGCTGCATCCTGGGATGTTGCGCTTGGATAATTTGATTATTAATGGTCCCAGCGTATCTATACGTTAGTAAATTAAAGCTGCTTTTATGGATTGAATATTAAACTTTGAGTCTTTGTATTTTCATATTTTTTCAAGAAGAATGTCTCGAAATATTTTTCTCTATCAATGAAAAATTTATAATATACTTTTGTTGTATTTGTTAGATATATTCGGCTTATGTAGTATTTATACGGACGATATTTCTTTATTTTAGCTTCGCAAAACAACGTGAATGATGCACCTCCGCCACCAGAACGAGGCTCCAGTTACGCCGTTATGTCTCAGCAAAGTGCTCTCAGATCGAACGGCTCGACCACATCTAATCTACCTCCCACTTCTCAACAGCCAGCATCTATGAAAAGAGTCTCTTTTCATGATTCGAATGCAAATAGCGAGTCCATGTTGCGCAATGTATCATCTGGAACGTCAAATCCTCCATCAATTTCAATGGATACCATTAGAGAAGATCCTAACGTGAGTAATCTTATAACATATATTTTTTTTATTCCGTATCATTCTTTTATTCCTTATCATTTATCTGCTTTAATTCTATTTTATCCTACACTTTACTTTGACATTTTAAAAAAGTTGCGAATCAGCGTTCCGCGTTTTCTTTGTAATATTATTTTAATATCTCCGTCATTACGTATTAATTATCCTTTGTATTAATTCTTTTGAGAGAAATAATACCATTCAAGATTATGTAGATTTCATTTCTATTTTCAGATGTACAATCTGTAATTTAAACTATTAATTAAAAAATTAATATTATATTAAATTATTAATCTTTTAATATAAATTAAAATTAATTAAGAAATTCATAATTAATAATAGTAATAATAAATTAATTAAGTGATTAATTTATATTGTCAATTTATTATAAATATAAACATCCTGTCAAAATGCTTACGATGGCAGATAAACAAGTAAGGTATAAATGTTAAAACAGATCGTTTGCTACATCATGCTGTCTACAATACGATGTTTACAATGCATGAATCGTCAGTCATAATTATTATTATCATGTATGGCTCATTGTTGGCTGTATTTAATAATGAATGTTCTATATTATCATCATATTTTCATCTTATGTGATCTACATTCATGTTTCATGTTGTATATGACTGATGCTAGTCTCTCTATGATCGTTGCTTTACGCGTATATCATGCTGATTATCCCCAAAAATTATATACTTGCAAAGCAATATATTCGAATTTAAACTCAACTTTTTCTTCGATAAGAATTTAATCTAGGACTATATCATATATGGAAGACTTATTATTATATGCTGGACATTTTGCTAATTGAGAATCAAGTTTATTATATATCCATTAAAATGAGTTACATTAATTCGACAGGCTACAATAATTTCATTCATGTAATAATAAAATGATAATGATAATGCACTTTTATTACTTAAGATTTTTTATATAATTTAGTTTATTTAATAAATGAATTATTTTTTTATTTTTGTATTAAATAGATTATTTATCAGTCTTACAATTAGCTGACTTGGATTACATTCCTATCGAAATCCTTGCATATGTAAATTACGCAAAACAATGTGCTGCTATTGATATGTACTTATATTGATATAACTTTTTGAAGTATTTGTATCAATTTATATTGGATGTGTGCGTTAAGGGATCGTGCCTGATTTCAATAAATGCTATTATTAATGTTGCGCAATGTTTGACACTATTCGTAATGTCTATATATCATATACCGTTCAAAAGATGACGTTCTCGATGTTTGAACATTTTGAACGGAAATAGTTTGGATTTATTTTGATTGAGGCGTAAGAAAATGAGAAATGAACAAAAATGACGAAAAGATTCATTTTCGGCATATAATTTACGAGTTTAAAAAAAGGTACATTGATTAAAAACATTATCACATTAAAGCTTATCAGTGTGGGCCAAATGTACACACTGTAAACAGATTGTTTATACATAGTATTTTTTATCTCGGAAACAAGCGATATGTTCAATTTTCTAATGAACAATTTAATGAACGTCAGGAATTTCAACAAGAAAAGTTACTAAGAAACTAAACTTTAATCAATGGACTGTACGTCAATATTTTTAACAGATTGGATACAAAACAAAGTGTAATGCTTGCATACGGCGGATTAAAAAGAATTTAATCGAATTTCACGGCCAATTCTTCATTCGAGCCATTGATTAATGATCCATCTTTGAATCGATTACTACTGTGGAGCCGATTCTATAACTCTTAACGACACTCGTTCATGTCATTGCGCAGCTTTTTTACCCTACATAATATCTGCGCAACGACATCAATGATTGTCGTCAAGAGTTACAGAATCGGTCCCTGTGACTAGCTGTGAAAGTCTCTACAATAATATTCAATGCAAACCAATTTTGAAAAGAGAAATCCAGCAAATCCATGCTATCCAATCCATCCAAAAGCTATTTTATACTCTCAGAAGATAATACTACCTATTTGACAGGGAGTAAGGGAGTAATCTTTTTTGAACTGTCCTTCATCAAAATAATTAATTCCGACAAATACTGTCAATAATTGGAGTAATAAAAAAGATACAATCCAGGAGAAGCATTTGGTTTTAGCCAATTGAAAAAATAGCAGACCTTACACTTCGATGCAGACCCAATACAAGTTCAAAGAATTGGGATCCTTCCATATTCTTTTGATATTGCATTATTAGATTATCTCATGTTCCGTTCTTTGCAGAACACTTCGAATAGAGAGAACTTCCCAGCTTTTGACACCTCAATAAAGCATGTTTCGGAATCCTTTGATGAGTATCACATTCTATGATTGTAACTACCGTACGCTCACACATTGGAAAAAGATTTCAGAAAATGATTGATTAAATAAGGATTTTTATGCCAGATAATCAAATGACATATAATAAAAAAATCCGGCACGAACTTTTGCATTCAATATATTTGCCACATATTGATATACATATGCTCCATTATTTAATTGTGCTTTCAGAATTTTATCAACGACGCGGAGAATTTATTAGCTTCTCCCAAGACACCGGAAGGATCCGGAACTTCGTTTACTGGTGCCACCCCTGGTGTGATCGGGGCTCAAGAAGTCTATAAGTAAGTTTTTATATACATTAAGATTTAAAGAGCTAGTACCGAATAAGCGAATTCTTTGGCGCAAGTGTACTAAACGATTTGCTGTTCCAGGGATCCGAGGCAAAAACGATTGGCAGAGAAGCAGAAACAGCAGCAAAACTCGCAGATTGGCGCGGTGCCGGAGAAACTTAGTTTCAAGGAGAAAATGAAAATGTTCGCGATGGAGACCGGCGAAGACGGCACGCCACGGGATAAAGTGAAGATCTCGCGCGCTCAGCGCGAGATTGACAACATCAATAGTCCGCTTAATTCCAACAGTAACAACAACAACAACAATAACACCACCATCACCACCACCAGTGGCAATAACACCAATAACAATAGGACCTAAATCTAAACGTTGCATTCTTATTTTCAGGCTTTAGCAATTAAGATAGATTAAATATTTTTCGAAATATCTAGGACGCTTGGAGGAAAAACCATGATTGCGAACTGTATAATTGAAGGAGTACGATATATACAAAAAGGTAATTTCCATGATTTGGTCAAAAGACAACATTATCACGCTGCTAACATGATAATATATTTGTAGACATATATCTCAATTTTTACAAGAATGACAGTTGTTCAACTGAAGGAACTATCTTTAAAGAGTAAAAAAATTTATACAACTTATAAGACTTTTATTTATATTTTTTTATCCTCTGTATTATACATAATAATTAAGATTACTGAATATTTCTGCCTTATTTTCTTCCGAACGTCATAGATACTTTGTCGTGCATTTTTTGTCAGATAAAGAGACATACAGAGAAATATGTATACTGCGCATAGTTATAATTCCGCAAGCGATACATTATAATAATTTTATTTACTAATAATACCACACGAGAGCTACTTTTGTATTCAGAATGAATCCGATTAGTCGGCGGCGATTCTCCACACAGCGTTGAAGTACAAACGGAATTTTGTATAGCTTTTTGACCAAAAATGTTGTGTGTTCTGCGAAGAGAAGGACCAATAATAACATAACGTTGCGGACGTATTTTGTTAGTCGTGACGAGAAAGGAAGCTGTCCGGCCATTCTCGTACGCGACGCGTCCAATATTCCTGAATACTTCCGGACCAACATAATCTTATTATAAAGTAATTGATATAATTTGTCGAGACTAGTACGGCATAGGATGAAGCTCGCGAGTATTAAATAAGCTGAGAGGCACGGATTGTTTTGCGAGGATAACTCGTCAGTGTATATAAAGAGGAAACAGATAGTAGGCCGGGCAGCATGATTATTGTACGCGTTAGTTTTATATTTATCTCTCGATAGCGGAAGATTCTGATATGTATTTAAATTGTACCACTATATATGATTTACACACTTACGCCATTATGCACTTAACAAAGTACGACAAAGTAGCAAAAGTAGATAGAAAATAGAATGGAAAATAGAAAAAGAGAAGGGAAGAATGTGTTCGCCTGAGCGGGAATATATGTGCGCGTGTGTATGTGCGTATAAATGAGAAAGTGAAGAATGCAAATATAACGAAAGATTTATATTTATATATATAATTCCAGAAGCATAGACGGCACTAGTTTAGCTCTCGTTTTAAAGCTCTATTTTGCGTAGAGTTCGAATGAGAGTTCTATTTTTCGATAGAACTCGAATGGCAGCCTCTATTCTGTAGAATTCAGATAAAAGCTCTTAGAATACAAACGAAGGCTCTATTTGTAGAGTATAGAATAAACGTTACGCGATATGGATAATGTAACCATGATAAAAGATTCCTATTTTGAAGTGTCTCCATTTGTTCCATTAATAATTTTTAAGGAAACTAAAATTTTACGCGATGCATTATCGATGTTTTATTGATAGCAAATGGCGAAAAATCAAATTCTTGCTAATTTTCGAAGTATGATTAAGAATTATTTTTTTCTTTATTTAATTAGTAGTACTTAGAATTGTTTTTTTCTATTAAGCTTGATCTTCTATTAAGCTCTTATAAAAAGCCATTTTTTACTAATATAGAGTGAATCACTTAAGATGTTTATTTACATATTTATCATTTATATACGTATATATTTTTTATACAAGTTTATAGAGCTACATAATTGTTTTTTTATTGATTAATTAATTAATTATTTTGAGATGTATTTGGAGATCCATAGAAATATAAAATAAATCATGGATGATTTGCAAGATTTATGTTGTAATAATCAATATGTTTATTGCACATATAAGTATCATTGTAACATAAATCTTTGCATATTACCGCAAAATTCAATATTTATTTTATATTGAATATGAATTACAAAGAACATTAAGAAACAAATTCTCAATAAAATTTAATACATTTTTATTATTGAGCGATTTTATGATTAAAAAAGCACAAAAATTAGATTTTTGTTTGTCAAATAATGTTTATTATTTCGCAGTTTCTATCAATTTTTTATGAAATTAAGAGACATCGATTCTTGAGGCGACATATAACTTTCGATTCGCAAAGTGTGAGAAGCCGAGAATTGACATTTTAAGTGCCTCACTCTAGATAATCCTTCTGTTAATCGCTTCAACGCTTAAGTGATATGTAATCAAATTGTTATCGTTGGACGCGAAATCTGCTCGAAATGTGTCTTCGCGTAGTTCTAAAACTTTTAAGTTTAATCGCACTTTTCGCACCTCGAGTATTCGCGGAAGCAGTATTCCAAAAAAAAAAGAGCTTAGTGATCTAACGTGAAAAACAAAGTGTAGCAATATTAGGATATAAGAAACAACTTATGTAGTAACTGTACAAAATGATCGTGAAGTATGTTAATCGATCTTGCGTGACAGAAATCGTCACACGAGTCTGTCCGATTGCGACGCTGGAGAAGTATTTCACGTTCCACTCAGAGCTTCGTTATATCTGTTAAAATTGTGTAACATTCCTTACCGTCCGGTCTGTGTTCTGTGTTACGATAAAATAAAATTATCGGCTGCTTTTGCGTTTCGACAGTATTTTCGGGAATATGTATCGAGTATTATTCGAGTGAAAATGATTCGTTTCCGATATTTTTCGAAACTCACGAGTATTATAAAAACTTTCGGCACAGATAGCGAAAGAGAGTGAGAGAAAGAGAGAGAGAGAGAAAAAAGAGAAAAAAGAAGAGAGAATGAGAGTGTGTGCACAGAGAATGCAATACTAACATCGCGTAACTAACAAAATAATATTAAGACAGATCGATTACTAATTATCTTCGCTTCCAAGAGAAATCATTCGTTTCTATTCTCAAACAAACACACATGTACATTCTCGAATTTGTCTATTCGGTTCTGCTTGAGAAACAAAGAATTGCACTGCGATACGGAATATCTATGTGGACGATTGACGATCTCTTTTCAAAAACAATGACTATCATGCTTTTACATTAAATTTTTCGCGTAAATAAAGTATTTAACTTTCTTTAGACAAGAGTTTTGCGATTAATCTCCAGTAACTTCAGTAAATCCGCTTTCCGTATTCATGTAGTAAGTCTTCGGAAATGCGCTTTCGACTTATTTATTTCTTTCTTTTTTTACATATATATATATTTTTTTCCGTTCGTGTGCTCCGAGATCCGATATTCCGGCCTTTTACCATTCCTCCACTTGGGAACGATAGTGATAATATTGAGCAGCTTGTTACACGTTGTCGTGCGACGAATTTTGCTCGTGATCACAACGAATTTCCGCTTTCGAGCCGTACGCTGATTGTACAATTGTCGCGCGAGCGAGAGGTTCCATCGTCCGTAGTCTTAACTTTTTAGTTTTTAATCAGCCATATCGAGCCGGTCGAATCGACATTATTAATAGCGACTAATTTTGCAGAAAGTATCGTTTAAAACATATTCGCGACGAGGTGAAGCCTAAACTCGAACTATTAATCAAATATATTAATAGACGAGAGAAAATGAGAGGGTGAGAAAGAGGGAGAGAGAGGGAGAGAAAGGAGGTAAATGATCAAACTCCCTTATTGTTGTGTATAGCGAGCGTACATATTTGCACTATATTTTGTAAAATTGTTTTCATAATCTCGTACAGAAGAAAAAGAGAGAAGAGCGACGATATCAGCCGGTTGACTAGTCGCCGAAAGCGACTCAACACGTCACGGGGATGTTATATTAATATTACTATATTTTACTTATAGTACCGATTGTAATTTCACAAAGTACAGCATATTTTTTAATTATTGTATCATGTAATGTTATTAGCGAAATACGATATTTTACGGAAAATATATGTCAGCTGTATTCAACGCTCGATGCTTTCTTTCTCTTGTCTCTTATATTTTTATTCATTTACTTTTTGAGATGGAACGCGTTAATGCTTCTGTCTAATCTTACTGCAGCTATTTTGGATTGTGACGCTAGAAGCGAAAAAACACATAAAGAAAATTCTTGCAAAATACATTAAAATATTTTTAAACACAAAACAACATCTGTAATTAATAAAATAGATTTGTAAAATATATCGAAAATGTTCTTGTGTTCCGATAATCAACAAATAATCATATATTTAGAATTGAATTGTGCCTTGAACCGAGAAACAAGTTTTATGTTGTCAAATTGAAGCAAATATAATTTTATCTTATTCCAAAATAAAAAAGGAAATTTTTTGATATATCTTACAAGTGTGTTTTATCAAATAGAAATATTATTTTATTGAAATTATTTGTATTTCAATATATTTGTAAGAATTTTCTTCAAGTATTTTCTCGCTTCTCTAACGTTACAAATCATGGCTGCAGTGAATAGGTAGAAATCTCAATATTATCAAAACATATTTTCTTTTTGACGTGTAAAGTCTTGTAATATCGTTAAAAAACATTGAATATTCATACAAAATTAAGAGCGATTAATTAGTTTCAATGCAACGTGTTTCGCTCGCTTCTAGAAATATTTTGTTTTCACGAAAAATGTCGAAGGGCGGTGAGATAAAACTTACGAAGAAGTGTTTCTGTAAAGAGAGATGATTTTATTAACATTCATCGTTATAAAATACGTTGGATTGCAATGCATTTAATTCATTTCATTAAGGCTGCGCTTTAATAACAACGAGTACATTAACGTCGTTCCACTTTTTTTAAAATGCTTTTTTTACATTTCTACATATATGAAGCGATTAATAGAAGTTGATAATGAATTGAGTTTTTATTAGAGATTCAACGTTATCAAAGCTAATAATAAACTACGTGAGCTTTCGACAGATTCAATAGAGTCGATAGATCATCATCAATAGCAAAATCACACAATAGCAAAATCTATATATTAAAAAATAGATTTATAATAAAATAAATATATAAGTTTTTGATACACATTCCCTATAATTTATATTCTGATTGAGTTTATTAGAGTTCCGTTAACAGTTAAGCGCGATTAATTATATTGTGGATTAATATATACGTATAGCTGTATAATAGCTATATAAGATATAGAATAAGTCCGTGTCAGACTACATATTAGAAATTGAGGATTGTGAATCGAAGATTAGAATTTGACCAATTACATAATTTTAATTTTAATCCGTTGCATAATTGATTGAATCTCTAATCTCTAATTCATAATCCTTAATTGCCAATGTATAGTCTGATACGGATTTTATAATTTCACTGTATCAAATTTCGACAGCAGATCAGACTAATCTCAAATGGATTCCTCATTAATAAAGTATTATATTTATTTGAGTAATTATCAAAGTATCTAATCTTAAAAATCTCGAGAAAGAGAGTCTAGGAAATGATTTCTTTCAACAGAATCTTGTCGAGAGGAAAGATAATTTTGAAGGAAGATAGCTTTGAATTCATTAAGCAATCTGTCCTTAAAATTAAGATCTACGGATATTTTGCGCGCAGACCTACGGTTTTCAAATCGTCATGTTCAGTGTACATAAATGAAACGACGTTTCAGTATCGATTGTCAACAGGTGAGCTTACACGCATTTTAAGATACTTCATTCGTAGATTCGCTTTTTAACAGCTCGCATGCGAAAAAAGAAACTCAAAAGCGACAAACAACGTTTCGACCGCGTCGATCCTCTCGGTAATTTGATTTGATAACGTTCTTAGATTAATGAAAGCCTCTTAATTATCACATCGAGCGTTTGTTATTTAACCCTGTGCGCTATGATAAACATTATTATCGATTGTGGAACGCACGTCGTTTTATGCCGCGAGCACGGATCTCACATTAAATTACACAAAGCGCGATTAAACTAATTAAATAATTCGATTAAGTAAATCGTTTACGATATTTCATGTGTAATCAACGATTAACGATTTTATCGTTTTACATAGCACCACGTAAAATTCTACAGAAGCAGAAGATCTAGTGTAAAGAGACAAAAAACGTGTCTCCTTACAGTTTAATTATACTATACGTTACATTCTATTTCTTACGTTTGAAAAAGCAAGGTACTAGTCGGTTGACTCTGAGCGAAAAATAACTTCTCTTCTCTCTACAACAATCTACCTATGAAAAATAATTTTCTGTCTCGTAACAATCTATCTTTAATATATTCTCTAGCAAATCAAAGGCCAACAGGGTCGAATTACAAAAATCGCTTTAAATTTGCTTTTACTGGAACCGCCACGCAATAATTTGCGTACCTGAGAGACCTCCTTTTAATAATCGATATTATTTCGTTAATAAATCTCGCCGTATGCGTAGATCAAGTGTCATGTATATGTATATCTTATTTAGCGCGCTAAGATCGCTGCAACAACATTCGAAGCAACTACTACGTCGTCCTAAAAATTCTTCCCAATCTGATTGATTTAATTCTCCCATTCGTCTCTCTTTTTGTTCTATAGGAATAATCAGGGAATGGAAGATTTAAACTCGTACTTTACGTAAAATAAATATCACAAGACGAAACGCACATTGTAACTGCTCAGCTAATCGTCTAACAGGACGGAAAGGTATATGCAAAGTATTATATCTCCTTGGTAGGCGCAATTTGTCATTTAGGCTTCTCAAATATATCTTACATACTATAATTAGGAGTCCTTTAAACGAGTGCTAACTCTAAACCGACATACAAAATAGATGGAGCTTCTGAGCTGGGTGTTCTGAACATTTCAGCTTTCACTTTGCTTTCACGTGATATGCAACGAATAATGAGCGAATAAACTTAGAAAAGTCTGAAAACAAGTTACAAATTGCCTTCCGAGCATTTCTAACTTTTTTCCAAACCGGAAATAAGTATATAGCTATTCTAAATTTGAGCTTCTATTATCTATTATGGACAGTGACGTGACTTTTTAAAAAAGCTTCCCCCTATCACACGTACACACAAAAGAAAGTAAAACTTTATCAGAAGAAAACGAGGAACTCGTTATAATACTACTTCAATATTTTTGTTATTTTAATCCTAGGAGAATTTTGATTATACAATTGTCCTCTTGAAATATTTCTTCAATTTCCTTATTAATTTTGTCTGTCTTCTTTTTTTAGATGTCTTTCCTGTCTTAGCGCATTTTTTTTTACTTTGATATGGGATCCGTAAACAAACGAAAAGTTACATCACTGTCAATAATTACATCGTAGATTGTACTACTCGATTTAGTTATCTTACATATTATCAGCTATCACGAAGCTCGGTGTATCTTTGATTATCACTGCTTTTGCAAGCGGTAGCTGAAACCTGGCAGTAAAACCTGATGACCGACATTTCCGTGGAAAATAATGAATACATTCGAGTTGGGATAAAATTGCAACAATAAGACAAAAATAATGTTGCAATATTTTCCAGCAATATTTTAATTAATTGCTTAATCAATTGAGTTTATAATGATAATTGAGCTAACGCACATCATTGAGCGGGCAATTCTTTTGCCACCTTTTTAAAAACTTCAGAAGTTTTCCGAGAGATGCGTATCAATTAAAAGCTGAAACATTTCGCTCTTCCCGACAGAGATATCGATCATCGTGTTTCGTGTGTCCGAAGTCTTTGATTTGCGGCGCGCGAAAGGTCGATCTTTCTGTCTTTCTCTTCAGCGTCCGGCCCATCGCGCGCAAATACAGAGAAGGCATTTTGCACGACCGTGATATTATTGGCCGGAGCTGACAGACATGGTGTCGCTAGCGGTGGACGCGGTGTCCGACAACGGAATCGGTGGCGGCAAGCGTGATGACTTCAGTAGCTCGTACTGCTCCCGCGGCATCCGCACGGAGGGCGGCGATAGCATCACGTTCATATTCTCGGGTAACGGTGGAAATACATTGTTCTGGAACTGACCGGACACATTGCCCACCGGCGCGTAGTTCGCCACTACAATCACCTTGCCGCTTCTGCTGCATGCCTTACCAACCCCGAAGTAACGACTACTCGCCCATATTAACTGGGTGAAGTGACCTATGAAGATGCTTCTTTATATGAATTATTCTCCACAAATTAAATTATTATAGATGTATTATGATTCAGCATGTATCTACGAATATGATACTAATATAATATAATAATAAACTAAAAGACAAATATTATCTCCTTCTATCTTTAAGTTGTAAGGAGACATTATGGTTTTTTTAACTCTAGATACTATTATCTTTTTTTACCTGCATTTACGTTAGCGTGGAGAATGTCCGGTTCTTTGAGAAAGTCGTATTGCCTCACGGCGGAGTACCAGTAGGACGCGACTTCCTGTCCCGTAATATCGCCAGGTACCGCGCCACCGGGACGACAATAAAGATTGTGACCTACGTTCCGATCGTTCCTATAATAGAACGTGTTCGTGTGCGCCAGATGATTGGCCCATGATTGAGCGTACTCGCACAACTGCAACATTGGGCAATATATAACGTATAAGTATCATTTATGGCATGACCCTTGATCGTTTCTGTGTCCTTTATCGCTCATGATTTATTACCTGGGGTGACATGGTCAACGGGAGTGCGTTGTGCCGTTGCCGATAAACGTTGTGCCAGCAAAGGCACTCGGTGATGAATTCGCTATCGCGCCAGTCGGTCTCCAAGTCGCTCCTATCGTACGTGAGACTCATCGGTCGGTTGCTGAGTATCTGCAAGAAAATTTCTTTCGTGATACAGAGTAATAATTCCATCTACGATCTACGCGATACGCTACACGCGATATCATGTAATTTTAGTCTCATGTTTCGCTTTAAGGCGTTTGCCTTCGACCTCCGAATACCGAAGTTCACCAATTTCGAGATCATCGAATTATTAAAACGTATATTCTCGAACCCTCGCGAATTCCTGAATTTACAGATATCTCTATATTCTCGAAATCTTACTTTATCTTTGAATTTTTAATCTATGCAAGTCGTGCAATCCTCGAATTCTCAAGTCCTGGCATCGGATTTGCGAATATCCAGATTCATAAATTTTCTCAGGTTTCTAGACTCTTCCATTTATATCTAAATTCTTACAATAAATTTTGAGCTACTCTATTACTGCTCTCTCGAATCCTTAGACGCGCGTTTGTATTCTCAATTTTTTTTTTTATTTAAAATTTCATTATGCCTATGTATTCAACCCTCAAGCTCGGAGCATCTGTCTCCTCGTTCATAATAAAAGATTTGGTTCGCGAGAAAATAATTTTGCGAATGGTTAAACCGAAAGTTCGCCAGAACGAGAGTCAACCGAGAGTCTGAATAGACCGATGGTGCAATTTTCCAATTGCATTCAGCAGCAGGATCATGTATAGGAACCGAGACAACGGTGCGCCGCTCCTGACTTTAAAGTATCGACCCAAGTACTTTGCGCGCGTGCTCCTTTCTTCTTTTGATTTCGTATTCCATTTCGAAAACAGTCACACATCGGATAAGCCAAGGACACAATGGAAATTATATTCCGCGAACCTGAGACGTATCCGGCGCGTGACGTTCGTCTTTAGTCACCTGGACCTTACAAGAATACGCGATCTCACAGCTATTGCTATCAACTTCGTTTCGCAATTTTTCTAAAAATGACGTAAAACAGTAGAACACTTAACAATGTAGCATGACATTTTCTCACATTTCTAGAAAATACGCTCGATCCTGACCTTTCGACGCAATTTAGAATCCAAGTTCCCAACTCGTTGGATCATTAAACGCGATTCTCAAGGAAAAAAAAAATGCGCACTAAAGAAAAAGGAAAGGAAGGAAGAGATCTAATTAATAAGTAAATTTATCGAGATCATTTCGCTTTAAATCGAACGAGGGAATATATCTTTCTAAACACATCGCGGTTTCCACCGTCTACCTTCTTCAGAAGTTTCGGCCGATTGTCTAGCTGTTCTTGAGTCTGCTCGTAGTTTATCGAGGACGAGGTAGATACGACAGAATCGGTAATTCGATCCGCTTTGTATAACTTGCTCTGTTCTACCCTCTTCCTGAGGTTCTCCAAAGCCACCGCCTCCTCGCGTTTCCTGGAGGGCGGCCAGTTCGCGCTCGAGGTGTGGATCATGCTGATTCCGGCACATGGTGAATCCTGACGGAGACCAAATTAATAAATTCACTGATCGATTAAGAGACTTTTGTAGAGACACTGTCCATCAGAATTTATATATATTTTTGAGAGCATAATTCCATAAGAGTCACCGAAAATTTCTTTTGTTTTCCGAGAATAAAAAATTAAAAGATTTAAAAGATTCGTAAAGAATGTGTAAATAAACATTGAGAAAACTTAGAAGTGCGGTTTTTAACTTCAAAAAAATCGTATAATCGTAAATAATTAATAATGTAATAAATATTGATGAATAAATATTAATAAATAAATATTAATGTAATATAATTAAAATGTGTGGATAATAGATTAATAATAATAAATATTCGTGAATTAATTATTGATATTAATTAATTGTGGGAAGAGAAATTTCTAAATTAACAAATGTCACGTAAAGTCACATTATTGCAAAAAACACGCGATACATATACGTATTTAAAAAATCATCAAAAAGCATAAGTATTTTATGTAATTTTACGTAACACGCAGCATCGTGATGTAATCCCAAATAATGCCTTACTAAAAAAAAGATTGAAATGCACAGATGTGCAGAATGATTCTTTGTATCTCTCTGCTAGACTATCGATTCTTAAATTAAAAAAAAGAAAATTAAAAGAGATAAATATATTTTTGAAGCTTTGCTTTTCCAAGACAATCTTTCGATCTTAAGACACGCGAATCCTCAGCATCCCAGCCTCTCTTTCTAAGGGTCATTTGTGAATCTCGAGATTCTCGTCAAGTCCTTCGAGCTCGTACACGGGACACCGCGATTCCCTGCACGAATAGGCTCCTCCGGGATCATTAGACTCTCCGGAGCGAAGGAAAGACGTGGACAGCCGCGATTCTCCCGTCGAGGACCAACCTTGGAGTGATTGCTATTGGAAAAATTGAAATCCAGTTGCGCGGCCTGGCTGAGCAATCGTCGGCTCGCGGGGCACCGATTGCGATTGATCATCTCCTTCTGCATCGCATACTCGATGAAGTAGCTCTCGTACTCGGACGCGCTGTCGCGCTGCGGCAGGAGTTCCGCGGTCTCCTCCGCAGTGCCGTACGCGCGGCTCATCTCGCGCAACTCCATCGCGGGCGGCGCGCCTCGCACCACAACGCCGCGATCCACAACCGTGCCGGACCAGGCGCATACTGATTCAATCGCGCAAAACCGCGAGTCGCGATACCGCACTCTGCAGACGTGCATTCGTATGCGCGACAAGTTCGCCGCGCACGCGGCCATCCGCCCACGAAATTCTGTCCGAAATGTTGGCAAGTCGTTTATGCACAATTCGCTACTCATGCGAATTTTCCGATTGAAAATAATGAGATGGTATTTAAAATTGGACACACATCCGAATCCGATATCATAGTGTGAAATTAATATCAATTTTCCTTTGGAAGAGAATAGTTAAATGGATGATATGTAACCGATTTCATTTAGCCATCACTGGCGTTATAATTATTTTCTCTTTTTTTTTTGAAAATACGAGATCTGTAAATTAAAACAGTGATAAAATACTGATAAAACAATGATACTTTGATACAAGATCGAAATATTTCTGTAATTTATATCTTCGATGCATTTTTAAAAACTGTTAATAACAGTTATTCCTTCTTATAATACACAAAAATTTGTGCAGAGCGCAATCAATTTTAATAATATCTCATCAATAACTATCTCTACTTGTCAATAATAATGGGATATATATTTCCATTACTCTTTTTTGCGAATTATTTGTGTTTCTGATCATTAATAACAAGGGCAATTTTTTCTTTCTTAAATTGTTTTAACTTTTTCTATCTAAGAGAGTAAAAGAAAGAAATAGGATAAAACTATTTCAAAAGAAAATAAAAAATATATATAAGTCACGAATCGTCCACTATGTCATCAAAGATGAGCAACATGAAATCTCGATGACTTAGACATTTTTTATAATATAAAAAAATTAAGGACCTTTCGTTGAAAGGTCATAAGTTGACAGAAATGAAAACGAAACATTGTTTTATTATCATTTAGGATATATGGATTCGGTATAAATGACATGATGAGAGGAATACCTTGTTAGTTCAGTTCATCATTATTTATTATACAGAAATACATTAATCTTGGCTAGCATCCACATTCTCAGTTTGGAGTCCCTTGAACGACGAAACAGATATATATGTGACGAGAGTATACAGCTTGTTTGCAGAGTCCTCGTCATCGTTCCTCCTCCTACTTAGTCTTACACGAACTCTGAAGGGAACGTTTCTAAAAACAAAAAGAAAAATAACGTATGGCATACCGCAGAATAATTATATTTTTATATGTAAAATCGATTTCCTTGTGATAAAATTACATAAAAAAGTACAAAATTATTAGATTGAAAAATTTTCTCATATGTTTAAAGATATTCAATAACTAATTAATGCAGAATAATAATTAAATCAGTGTTAACTGTATTAATTTCTCCTTTTTTCTCATGTATGTATCAACTTTGAAGAGTTTATTATATTAAACAATTACAATGCAAGTTGCATTCGAATAATCAAGATACTTAAGCATACAAACTTGAAAGTTTTTATTGGTTTTGTTAAAAGGTTTTTAAAGAAACTTAATGAAAAGATACCTAATGCCTTTTGACCACAGTTGCTTGTTGAGACGCGTATCTATCCTAACATCGGGCGTTCCCATCTGTTTTTCCGCGAACTTCCTGATCTCCTTGATAGCTCGTGGAGCACGCTTCTTAAATCCAACGCCATGAAGACGCTTGTGAAGATTTACAGTGTATTCGCGAGTCACCACCTCGTTGATGGCGCTCTTTCCTTTCTTTTCAGAAGACTTGGCCATCTTTCACCTGTAATTATTAAATTATATTGTAAAAACAAGCGTATATGTTTGTACGCACACATAACCATATCTAAGCAACTATGTCTCATGAAAATATTCGCGATATAATAAAAATATCTTCAATTGAATGGAATGAAAACCAGTATACATCTCATGCACGCAATGAATTTTTAAAGCTATTTGGACGTAACGCATTTGGATGTAGCGTTGAACAAGTCTGTCATAACGAGTGACACAAACGCAACCATCACGTGTTTACCGCCGATCAACGGCCGAAGCGATCAGACATGATAATTTCGACATTAATTCACGAGAGGAAAGTTTACCGAATGATATTTTATATGAGCTAAGTGCTCGCGAGAAATATAGGGAAGGATGTTTGAGGATTACGATTTACGGTAAATCATAACTACCTTCTTGACGCACGGTCAAACGAGAAAGAGCCAGTTCTCCACACTCGCTTTTTTCGCGCATGCGCGATGGGGACCTCAGTAGTATTATATTGGCTGCGTTCGAGCAGACGCTATTAGCGCTGAAAATTTATAATACACGTTACGTGCACTATAGATTTTCAGCGCTAATAGCATCTGCTCGAACACAGCCGTGAGTCTACGATGGCTGCGTTCAGCAGAGGAAGCAGCTTAGTAAGCGCTTTGCGCTGATTGGATTATATTTTCAGATCTAGAGGAATAGTCCTATCTTAATTTAGATCTAAAAGTGTAATCCAATCAGCACAAAGCGCTTACTATGCTGCTTTCTCTGCTAAACGCAGCCAATGAAAGGTTTGTTCGCGTCGCATGTCCCAACATGCTCTTGTTTGCTCCAATCTATAATATTATATTACGTATTTTATAGAATGGAACGTTGGAGCAAGTAAGAATATGTTGGGGCATTGCGCGAACAAATCTAAGGACCATTCTACAATAAGTCATAAATCAGAAGTCAGAAGCAATAAATTGATCAATCATAATCAAGTATTTTTTTCACATTTGTCTGTGATTGGTTAATTTATTGCTTCTGATTTCTGATTTATGACTTATGGCTTATTGTAGAACGGCCCAAATAAATCGCAGTGTTGTTGCGACTCTGCGATTGACCAATCAGAGAAGAATGTAGCGCATTTTACGCACAACGATTGGTCCGTCGCAAAGTCGCAACAACTGCGACCACATTGTAGACCCAGCATACGTTTACCGCCATTACTCTCGGTCTACAATAGGTGTAGTAAGCCTTAAGAAATTAACCAATCACACTCGAATTCTAAGAGAATAATCAACTATGATTGGTCAATTTCTTACGGCTTAAAGCTTACTATACCTATTGTAGACCGGGATTAACAATAGGTCAATAAATGTAATAAACCTTAAGCCTTAAGAAATTAACCAATCACGCTCGAATTTTAAAAGAATAATCGATTATGATTGGTCAATATTTTATGGCTTAAAGCTTGCACCTATTATAGACTAACCTTGGATCTACGATGCTAAAAATCGTTTCGAAATCTCAGAAAACAAATATACAGGCACAAAAATATTAGTATTAGTATTAATTTTTAATTATGCGTCTCTGTTTACGGGACTGGTAGCTCTACATTTAGTCGCAAAGAAGAAACGTAAACGTAATCGCCAATCGTTAGAATGATATAGGCTAAATTCCGTAAGTCTCTGTTTATAATAGATGTAGTAAGACTTAAGCCGTAACAAATTGACCAATGGTTAATTATTCTCTTCAAATTCGATCATGATTGGTTAATTTCTTAAGGCTTAAGGCTTACTACATCTACTGTAGATCGGGACTAAAGCATATGCGCGCATTTGTCTATAGTTCATGCCACGTATACTGTAACAAAATGCGCATATACGCTATACAGAATCCAGTCACAGGCATTATGTTATTTTCGGATAAATAACTGGTCGCGAATCCTGCGTTATTTCCTGATATTACGATTGGCAGTCACATTAGGTTTGTTCGCGTCGCATGCCTCGCTCCAACACGTTCTAATCTATAATATTACGTGACGTATACTATAGATGGAGCGTGTTGGAGCAAATAGAAGCATGTGAAATATTGCGACGTGACGAACCTATTGCTGCCGAGTGATACTGGAGCAACTTCCGGTTGGTTGCTGGCGTATGACGCATAAAGCCCGGTCTACATAAATCGAAACGCAAAACGCAGTTTGCAAACGCAGATGCGACAGCCAATTAGAAGCGTCAAAAGTTACTACTGACGCTTCTGATTGGCTGTCGCGTTTGCGTTTGTGAACTGCGTTTTGCGTTTGCGACTTATGTAGACCGAGCTTAAGCTGCCGTACTTCGTGGACTTCGGGGACGCGATCGCTGCTAGCTTCGCACAGTGGCGAATCGAAAGGAAGAAATACGTACTCTCTCTCTCTTCGTTAACCTGCGATGTCGAGTTGATTTTTAATCTCCGGTGCACGCTCGAAACTTCATTTTTTTAAACGGATCAGAGCGCTAAATATGGCCAGCAAAGTATGGCATACAGATTTGTGGAAGTCATGGGATAAGCATGGGAAAAATGATTTGTAAGTGGTGTTGTTAGCGCGTCGCCTGGTCGACGCGATCGACACGGTGCATTGCTGGTCGCGAAAACACTTATCTACTCCCGTTAACTCGCTCTACCGAAGACTTAATTTGTCAATTCACGACTGTTTGCAGCCTCAAGCTAATCAAGCACAAATTTAAGGAAGGCAACACACCAGGTAATAAGGCCGCGAGTATACGCACTGGCCGCGTTTAAAGCTAGCATATCGATACGCACCATTGTCGTTTTCTGCGAACAAGCACAGCCTCCCTCATATCCCAGTTCCTCGGCACACATATACGCTACATAATGCTCGCTTCGGCGTAACATAATTTCATTCTTTCGACTTTGCGATAATAGTACAGTTATTAATTTCTTATTTTTTATGAATTTAATTGCTTTTCCGTTTAATTTTTCTTACATGTATCACATTTTGTTGTATAGTTTATTATATATATGCATATCATTGTATATATGATGACATTGAAATGTTAGGAATGAATTTTCCTATTTATTTTTTTTGAGTGGAGTTTGTAAAGAAGATAGAGATGATAAGTTTACAAGTTTATATTTTAAGCTTTTATTTTACATTTATATTTATTTATGAATTACACATACTCTGGAGTAGTCTCTGGAGTAGAATGGATGAATATCTATGATCTCGATGCGATCTATTCTTTCTGTTTGAATCTCATTATTTTCCTCTTACATGCATCACATTTTATTGTATAATTTATTATATTTATGCATATTGTATATTTGATAACATTGAAATGTTAGGAATAAATTTTCCTGTTTATTTTTTTAGTAGAGTTTGTAAAAAAAAATAGAAATAATAAGCTTACGATTTTATTTTAAACTTTTATTTTGCTTTTATATTTTGTATTATGTTTTCCTACATACACATGTGCATTGTTTCGTATTTAAATTAAATTTGATTGTACAACTGCATTTGATGTTGTACATTGTGATAAAGAATTTTTATCATTTTTTTTATAGAATGGAGACGCGGATTATACGAATTAATATCAAATGGAGTCCATGGAAACGTAAAAAAGGACAGTGTAGTTCAGACCTTAGGTGAACTTACGGTATGATGAAATTCTTTTTGTTATCTTAAACTAAAATTGTGCCAAAATTAATTGGTATTGTAATAATATATTAAAACATATAATTTATATTTATATTAATTTTATTTGTAGAGTTTTGATGGTTCCATACCATCTGAAATAGTAGACATATTTACTTTAATTGATACAGAAGCGCATAATGAAGAAAGGAACAACTTTTACTATATCGTGAAAGAATCTGAGAAGGTATACAGCTTTATATCCTTTTTATCCTTATATGTAAACACACACCTATAACATATCTTTAAAAATATTATGAAGTTATTGAAAGGAAGAAATATTAGAAAAAGCTATTACAAAACTATTACTGTTTTTAAAGTAGCCAGAATTACTTCTCTTTTTTTTTTAAATTGAGATCGAGTTTTAATATATTACCTTAATTTCTTGTTTATTCCCCACAGTTTTTGACCGATAGAATATTGAAAGAACGTTTAGAGATTGAAACTTTACAAGATGTAGGGACATTGAAAAACAAAAATTTTCAAACCAAGTTTATAAAAGTAAAAACAAAGTTGTAGTGAGTATTTCTCTGTTAATTTACATTTGGAGTAAACGAGTTTCTTATAGTATATACTGCTCGCCTTCTTGCAGTTATAAACAAAGGAAATTTAATTTATTTCGTGAAGAGAGCGAGGGTTACTCCAAGCTCATTGTAGAATTAAATCAAGAGCGTCCAGACAGTGAGGTGGCCTCAACATTGGAAATTGTTAAATCCCTTATCGGTATGAATATCAGTGTTTTTTTACTGCGAGTACAAATATCGCTCTTTTCAGAGGATCTGTACGTTGCAAGAATTGTACAATTTCAATAAAAACAAAAACTTATGAGTATCTAAGTTGATGAAAACGGTAACGAAGATACAAGATGATATTGTCCTTACAGGTTATTTTAATCTTGATCCTAATAGAGTACTCGACATCTTATTAGAAACTTTTGAAAACCGACCACAAGACGACGCTCTATTTATACCTTTAATACGCTCATACATGAGCGATCAGCAAGTACTTTGTGAGGTATTAGGATTCAAGTACTGCTCTACCATCAACGCCACGCCATTCTCGCTGCAGAAGGTCACCGCACTCATGCTACAGCATGGTGTGATTAAACTGGATGACATATTACCTTGGCTAGTGCCAGACGATAAAACTATCATATCAGATCACGAGCAAGTGATGAAGCAGGCCAAGGAATATGTACGAAAATTGAGCGTGATCTCAACGAAAGATAAAGAGGATGTTATAGAAGAAAAGGAAAATACACAAGTAAATACAAAAAAAAATTTTACGAATTACTAATGTTTAACTAATGTTATTCAATAAATTAATGTTACTCAATTCAATAAACTAATGTTATAACTAATGTTATCTTAATTTAAATGATTATTATTTAATATAAAATGGAAATATACATATATATATATATATATATATATATATATATATATTTAAATATTTATATTTAATATATATACTGAAAGATTACATCTTTATTCAAAACTCATATTTTTGAAATTAAACTTTTGAAACTGTATGAAAAAAAAATGCCAATTTAAAATAGTATATAAAGATCTTTTTTAGTATTTATGTATAATTAATTGTTCGTATTTTGATTTCTTTTGTTTTAAAGGATAAGTATATAAACAATCAAAAATTTGGATTATGTGAAGCACTTTTGGAAATTGGAGCTTGGGAAGTAGCACAAAGTTTATTCAATCGCTTGCCGGATTATTGTTTCACGGATCAACGACCTATAGCTTTAGCATTGTGCAAAATGATTCAGGCACTTATCGAACCCGTATACAGAAAGTAAGTTATTAACGTGTCTATTGCTTATTTTAAAAAGATAAGAATTATATATTATTGAACAAAAACTGGCATAAATTATTAATTACAATTGTTATATTCTGATCGTAAGTTTTTAACATTATTTCGTTTCAGACACTGTATTGTTTCTCCAAAATTGCCGGGTCGTAAAGTGCCTCCATTGAAGAGTTCCCTCGCGCCACCGTCATTATGTGATCTGGAGGACATTCATGATTACTTGTTACCGATGTTGATCGTACTTGGACCGAATTTGCATCAGGATCCTATTCTAATGTACAAGGTGATGAGACTGTGTCACGCTGCTATCAAACACTGTCCACTTGATGCTAGCAAGCAACCATTGAACAAGAACAGTAGTCTCTACTATGATGTATTGACGATACTCGATGTCGCGCTGCTACCCTCCCTCTCCTTCATGGACTGCAACTGTTGTGTTGCCGAGGAATTGTGGAATATTCTCAAATATTATCCATATCAAAATCGTTATTGTCTGTACGCGCGCTGGAAAAACGACACGCCATTACAGCACGCTGCATTGCTACGGAAACGTGCGGATGCTCAAAAAAAGATTAAGTCGATCATGAAGCGCGTGAGCAAAGAAACGATTAAGCCAGTCGGACGATCAATAGGCAAACTTACGCATTCTTCGCCAGGTGTACTGTTCGATTATGTCCTTATACAGATTCAGTTGTATGACAACCTAATAGGTATGTATCGAATGTGCGCCTTTCATTGTTGCAACCATTTTTGCAAAGAAAAGAGGAAATCGTAACTCATTTATCGGCTGCAGGACCTGTGGTGGACTCCTTGAAATATTTGACGAATATCTCATACGATGTATTGGGATATTGTCTTGTAGAAGCGTTAGCAGGTGCTGACAGGGATAGATTTAAACACGATGGCACCAGTATATCTTTATGGCTACAATCTCTGGCTTCTTTTTGTGGAGCGATATTTAAGAAGTATAACATCGAATTAACAGGGTTGTTACAATATGTAGCAAATCAACTTAAAGCTCAAAAGAGGTACGTTCTCACGCAGATAAACGAGAGATTGTAAAACTAGTGATTGTAAAACTATGAGATCAATTTGCTGCTGCTTTAATATACCGCTCTACTTTCAGCCTAGATCTATTAATATTAAAAGAAATAGTACAAAAAATGGCTGGTATCGAGGCAGCCGAAGAAATGACGTCTGATCAATTGGACGCTATGGCAGGCGGAGATCTATTAAAAAATGAGGTAAATGTGGTGTCGCATGAATACATAATGTCATAGTGTAATTCTGACGCACAAAACAAATTAACATAAAAACTTGTATTTCTCTCAAGGCCGGTTACTTTAGTCAAGTTCGCAATACGAAGAAATCCTCACAGCGTTTGAAGGAAGCTCTTGCCGAGCAAGATCTTGCGGTTGCTCTGTGCCTATTAATGGCACAGCAAAAACATTGCGTCGTTTATAGAGAGACAGATAAATCTCATTTAAAACTCGTTGGTAAATAGAATTATATGCAGAGCTAAGATATAAATTTTCTTTCATAGACATGATGTTTTGATTTTTTCGTATAATAGGCAAGTTGTACGATCAATGCCAGGATACACTGGTGCAATTCGGGACTTTCTTGGGTTCGACTATGACAGTAGATGAATATGTGGAGCGACTACCTTCAATCCATTCTATGCTCCAGGACAATCATATACATGCGGATGTTGCATTTTTTCTGGCGCGGCCAATGTTTGCGCATGCCATAAATGTAAGCAAAGCATTTAAATTCATGTTTGAATTTTTTTTATATTAAATAATATTATTTAAATAAATCAGCCATTCAATTTAATTTCAAAATATTTGGACATTGCTTGTAATTTTTTATTAGATGATTTAATATAACATAAATTTTTGTATCTTATTCAACGGGTCGTCTTAAATTTTCTTTAAAAGATAAAATATGACGCTCTCCGTAAAGCTGATTCGAATTACAAGAAAATGTCCACGGCTATGAAGCAATTAAAATATGCGGAAGCCGCGCAAGCCGTTATGGCACCTGTCGCTCAGTCTGTCAGACCGTTGCATCCTCTAAAAGTTTGGGAGGACATATCACCGCAATTTTTAGTCACATTTTGGTCTCTATCAATGTACGATTTGTATGTGCCAGTGGAAAGTTATCAAAGGGAAATTAGCAAGTTGAAGCAACTTGCGGTACAAACCGCCGATTCCAAAGACATGGTATGCGAATATTATACATTTATTACTGATTAGTACTAGGATTAAAAAGTAATTTATTTTAAACTTAAAAGCGTTCTTTCTGATTTAAAGTAATGCTAATTTTTAGAATATAAGTAAAGGTAAGAAGGAACAAGAAAGATATACCACTCTTATTGAAAAGCTGCAGGATGAAAAGAAAAAACAAGAGGAACATGTCGAAAAAGTTTTTGCGTACCTGAGGTAAAATATCTTGTAATCTTTTTTTAAAAATATAATAATATAATTATGTCATAATCTAGCAATTCAATACTTGAATAATAATGATTCTAACATTTGTAACTTGTAGACAAGAAAAGGATACGTGGTTTTTGTCACGAAGCGCTAAATCTGCGAAAAATGAAACGATAACGCAATTTCTACAGTTGTGCCTATTCCCGCGATGTACATTTACAACTGTGGACGCCATGTACTGTGCGAAATTTGTACATACCATCCACTCACTGAAGACTGCAAATTTTTCAACTCTGCTTTGTTACGATCGTGTAAGGGAGTTCTTTCTAGTATTCATCAATACTATTATAAACACTAAAATGACAAATTTTCATATTAGTTTATTATAAAGTTACTTTTGTTTGTAATTTGTTTGCAATATACAAAACATGTTCACATGTACAAAATAAATTTATAATGTGTTACACTTTACTATAACTATTTTTATGATAAAATTATTTGGTTCTATTTCAGCTTTTCTGTGATATTACATATTCAGTCACTTCGTGCACAGAGAACGAAGCAAATCGATATGGCAGATTTTTATGCGCCATGCTGGAAACTGTGATGAGATGGCATTCCGAAAAAGCCATATTTGATAAGGTAAGTTACGAATTACACATTTCTCAGAGACGAATAACTTTAGGAAAGATATTACACTTTTAAATTGGTTATTTTTTATGCTCTTATCTAATAATCTGAATATATTAATAAACATTTTTTGCTGTGTAGGAATGCAGTAATTATCCTGGTTTCGTGACAAAGTTTCGCGTGAGCAATCAATTTTCCGAAGCAAATGATATGGTCGGATTTGAAAATTACAGACACGTGTGTCACAAGTGGCACTATAAGATCACAAAGGTATTTGCGCGATCTTATAAACAAATGTATAATGTTTAATTTTATGTTGAATATTAAAATGCTATTTCAATACTGAATGAATTAATTATAATTGAATGAATGAATTATAATTGAATGTTTATGATTAAATTAATTTTCTTTGACAGGCTATTGTAGTGTGTCTAG
The DNA here is from genome assembly GCA_037157785.1 of Cephalotes varians. Taxonomy (NCBI): domain Eukaryota; kingdom Metazoa; phylum Arthropoda; class Insecta; order Hymenoptera; family Formicidae; genus Cephalotes; species Cephalotes varians. The sequence continues at coordinate 139,354 of JANQDE010000125.1, forward strand.
ATTCTAAGGATTATGTGCAAATAAGGAATTCTTTGATAATATTGATCAAGATATTGCCACATTTTCCTGTCTTGGCGAAACTCTCTCAGATCCTCGAACGAAAGGTAGAGAAGGTGAGGGAGGAAGAGCGTGGTCAGCGTCAGGACTTACATGTTCTAGCCACATCGTACAGCGGCCAATTGAAAGCTAAAACTCCCAATATGATACGTGAATCAGACTTCCACCATGTAGGCGACAAGGTAATAAAAAATTATCTTCATATAATCAGTTTAAATTTATAAAGAGAAAAAATTACATTTCAAAAATATTTGAGAAAGTTATTCGTTTTATTACATTCGTTTGTATAGGCTGGTAAGACACAAGACACAACGAATAATGAAACGAATAATGAGAAGGTCAGCAATGGAGTAACGGTGAAAGATAATAATAATGGAGACACTCGGTCAGAAAAAGAAAACAAGGAGCAACGAGAAAAACGAAGTTCCTCCAATCAAACGCATCAGTAATACATTTTGAAATATATATCGTACTATATCATACCTTGAAAAATCTTCATTTTTTACTTTATATTTTTTATATAGAAAATTATATGTAAATTTAAATAGCGTGAGGATATAACAAATGTTTTTAAAATTTCTGGATTATGATGGATAAATAATAAGTAGTCATAAGTGAAAATCTTATCGCGATATCAATTTCTTTGAATAGTGAAAACTCCGAAAAGTTCAGAAAGAAAGAAGACAGTAAGGACGTTTCAGAAGCAAAAGAGAAATATGTAAAAAAAGAAGAAGTGAAAGACGATGAGGGATTAGATAAGAAGGATCGAAAATATTATAAGGTAACTATGAAAATTTTGTTTTTTTACAATACATAGAATATTTTGAAAAAATGTTAGATAGGAATTTAATGGAAAAAATGCAATTTTGAATAAAAGAATAATTAATTACAACAAACTAGTTACAATAACTACAAACATAAATACTTTCTTGTAAAATTAGTATTAAAAAAAGCTAGGTGTATCTTTTTTTATGAACGAAATTTCGAAATTTGTATTATTATATAAATATATTATTATATACTCGTCTTAGTATCTGAAATTTTTTAAATTTTAGATATAATTCATTATATATGCAAATTTTATATTTTTAGGAAGAGCACTATTATAGCGGTGGTGTAGACAATTTAGATCGAGATCTTTCCAGTGTATCAAATAGTAGTGCCAGTTCGGGTCCTATACAAGAAGGTCCTGAAAGAGGTTTGTATTATAATTTAATCAAATTACAAATATAACAATTAAATATCTCNCCCCCCCCCCCCCCCCCACACACACACACACACACACACGAAATGTTTTTGTAAAAACAATATTGTGTGCGATAAATATTTTTTTAAAACATTTTATTGCTCTCTTATATTTTAATATGAATTTTTACTCAGTTTCAGATGTAAAAAGAAGAAAAGTAGAGAGCACCCCGAAGGTAATTATATTCTATATTCTATATATTTTAATCTTTTTTCATTTTAGTCTTTTTATAAATATTTTTTTATTCAGCAGGAAGGAAGACGCGTAGAGACTGTTCTTGATAAAAAAGAACGTTCCAGCAAAGGGAAAGCACGTGACGAACAGAAAGAGCTGCGTAGGGAAAAGAAACAGGGACGGAAAAGGGTAATTTTGTTTCTATTATTTAATTATCGCGTACGATTATTATACTGCAAGATTTTTAAAATATATATTAAATGACAAATTGACCAAAAATTAATAGGATCGGGCAGAGGAATCTATAGCAACTACTGAACAAAAACGGAGAAAAGATGACGAAAGAGGTTTGTGATTATATTTTCGTTATTATAAAAAATATAGACCCATATATCAATGAATATATATATATATATATATATTTTGAAATATATATCACATTACACTTGTTATAGCCAAAAGTACGCATCAAAACGGTGACATTCCTGAACATAGAGAAAAGCATCATTACAGTAAGGTCAGTAATATTAATTAGTATTTTTTTATAATAATGTTTATAATAATGTAAATTACACGGCTAAGAAGATAAGTAGTTATGAGATTATTTATTTTCTCTTGAGTTCCGTTAAATAAATAAATTTCGAGTTTTCTTTCGCTAATTTTCTTCTATATCCTCCTATGATTATATTTCTTTTTCTCTACTTTGTAATTGTTGAAATCTTGTTTCAATATATACTAGCCAGAATAATATCTAGAACAATCCAATCAAATTTAATTTTTTAATTCTTGTTATCTTCTAGGATACATATTTTATTTTATAGCTATGTATTGTGCTTTAACATTCACACATTCATTAATATTTCGAGATACATAAGGCATATAGAATAGAAGTCTTTAGTAAGGGATGTGCAGATCAAATATAAGAGATAAGCAAAATAAAATCAATAAGAATATGAAAATGTTAGATAAGAAAATACTAATACGTTTGAAAATTATTCAAAAACACGTAGAAAAATGTATAAAATATACTTGCAGCTCTATGTCCTGTAAAACACGTATATTTCTGATTTTTTATGTTTCAATGAGATTTATTTACACATCATATGTCGTAAAATTTCTGACTGATAGAAACTGTAATTATTTTTGTAGTGCTTTCTATATATAATTAGCCTGTTTTATGAAAGAAAAATCAAGGTATTATTTTCTTAACATTTTTCTATTACTTCATAGTTGATAAAGATGTCTACTTCGAGTACATTAAAAGGACGAAATGGGCGGCAATAGCAAAAACAAGAAAATATAGATGTCGATTATCCCTCCCAATATCAATTGCAAGAAATTGTGGCACATTCGGGAGACTTATTCAAGAATGTATTTTCAGGAAAAATCTCCATACGCAAAGGATCGTCCTCATGAACGCGAAGGACGCGAAAGCCGTGATAAACAATATCCTTTTTTATACATTTAATAGATTCAGCTGAGTAATAATTATAACTAAATTAATTATTCTTGCTTTTTTTACAACTAATTGATTTTATACAATAATGTTACATAACATTTGTGATAAGTCAACATATTAAATATTGTAGCTAATTAAGTGTTAAAGTAGCTAATGTACTATGTACATAAAGTGAATCGTACAATTATTGAGTTAGTAACAATTTTTTATATTTTCTCATTTTAATTAACAAATCTTTCTAACATGTCTATTAACACTCTTTATTAGTGATACATTATATTTATTAACTGCACTTTTGTTAATTATGAGTGAAACAATAATTTAACACTTAATTACATTACTCAAGTATAATTGTTCTAGTTTTACTCTGTTTATGAAATTTGTAATACACATTTTGAACTTTCTAACAAAATATATTCTGCCTTTTTTTTTATAACTATAATTTTCATTGTTATCTTCTTTTTTTGAAAGAAAATCCTTAACTGCTCAATAACTGTATGATTTATCTTATGCACGAAAAGGCACAAGTGCTTGGTATGATCCTTAATTCAAGTGCACCAGAAGGAGTTCAGACCCGAAACGAAGATGATGTACAACAACGGAAAGGAGCGCGACTTAATATTTTCTATGATATGTTTGATGTTGCATGTAATGAACGTAGAATTCAAAATAAAGCAAAAGGATAGTCGGTAATTTGTATATTATATGTTTTAACATCCAATTTTATAAAATAAATTATCTAAATGTCCGATACTTTTTGATACATGTTTCAATTCAGTCTTTTCTTCCGAGGATGAAAATACCCTCGCAAGTAATGTGCGTCAAGTGTAATTTGCAAAGTTGATAATTGTGCGTGCAGTAACGATAATAAATAAACTAATAAACGATATTCTGGAATATCTTATTTGCTACGAAGAGGTGCTGACGAAACTACAGAAATACTGATCTGCCTTGGAACTCTCTTCCTCCAGGCGCTTTAGCCGCATCTTAGCGTCCTGAAGAATATCCTCCGTGGAACTGCTCTCACTGACTATCGCGTTTGTGCTAGCAATTTGAGTTATAGAAATCGGCATCTCAATCGGTTGCAACAAACGAACTTCATCCAATTGGCGCGATAATTGGGCACTACGCTGCGTGATTTGTTCTATCTTCAATCGTTGTTCTTCCACGAGATTCGTTAATTCTAGCTTCTCCCTTTGTAAAGTTCTGCATTCATCCATTATCGTGCGATTCTCCGCATCAGTCTGTACGTGAATGTCTCTGAGGTTACTTTGAGCACACTGGTTTGTACCTTGCGACATTTCCTTTTGCATTTTGACGAGCTCTCGTTGTAGTTTCTTCAGACCACCTTCAAATTTTCTGTAACTGTCTCGTTCTTTCTGCAATCTGTAGAAATTTACTTCAGATAAAGATTTACGATACTAAAAACAAAATTAAAAAAATATAAGGAATTATGAGGCTATTAGTTATTAATTGTTATTATTGTTTAATTGACTTTAATATTTTTAATATTTCTAGAAAGAATTTATTTTCTTGCTTTCAAGTACCTGTTAGCTTCTTGTGTTAAAAAATTTTGTTTCATAGATAGCTCCAATTCTTTCTGCAAAATACATTGCGCATTGCTGTCTTTCTTTTCCTTCAGTTGCTTTTCTTTCAGAGTCAAAATTTGCATCAAATTCTAGAAATATAAAGAGAAATAATACGAGATTTAATAAAGTAATATAAGCTATTTAGATTCTTTACTGTTAGAATTCGATTTTTTTTTAGTGAAAACTATGTACAATAGTTTTTGATAATAAAAATAGAATTTTATCTATCACAAAATTGATTATCAATAAATAATATATATGAAATATCATGTATTAAATATATATGTGATCGAATACATTACCTGAGCCTCTTCTACTTTTGCATTTAATATACTGAGCTGATGCTTTATGACTATGGCTTGCTGCTTCAATTTGCTTTCCTTTGTCCTTAACTCGTCATCATACAGTTGTTTCTGTTGCATAATTCTCTTCCTCATTGCTCGCATTTTTGTCGCATCTGCAAGATTTGCTTCCAAAGCTAAATTAACTTGCGTCTCCCTGTCGTACATGGACCTTCTAGTCGAGGACTGAGTGTTGGCAACAAGCGAAGCGATCGAGCTCAGAATAGACAGCAACAGCGGTGCTTCGCTGTTCATATAATTCGATATAATGTACTGGCCCTCGGGCTTGTTGGGATCAATGCCTAGAGTTTCCAGAGTATGCGCTATATAATCACTTTGCAACTTATTACGCCCGCTATCACCGCCTCTGTCATTCTCGTCAGAGGAGCGCTGTGGCACACTGTTGCAAAAGTTTACTAAAAGCGGAACTTCGCTAGCAAATATCGACAAGGTGAAGGAGTAATTGTGACTAAACAGATACTCTGCTATTAGCATATCGTAAACGTACTGTTTCGCTGATTTCGCCTCTCTACTCTTACACAGACTCAGATCCTTACGCTTCAAAGCGTTCACCAAGTTCTGCCGCAGGTGTGTCCTGATATTAGATACAATCCCACACTTGTCGAACCTGTGAAGATACAGTGGACGCCTTACTGATGCGGTAATGAATATATACGAATATACGAAAATGTAGAATCATTTACATTGCGAGCAGATACACTGCGACTTATAAATCATAATTTTAAACTATATTGCGGGAAATCTTATTGAGGTATATTGTTTACGTCATTGAACACTTGGGATGCGTTCGAGGAGATGCTATTACTACCATTGTATCTTTGATTTACGTCTAATGAACGATAAAGAATGATAACATAGCACTAATAGCGTCTCCCAGAACGCATCCTGAGTGTTCAATGACGTTCAACGTAAACATTATTTTGAAGACTGGAAACAAATAACCTTGACAAAAATTTTTCATTTCACCGCAAAATCGGATGCATGATGTACATACTGTTTTATACACTTACCATGTATATATGGTGGAACAGTAATCACTATCCATGTCGAAACAAAAAGTGGCTTGGTTATGACAGTTAGGAAACAACGAACATAAACACACAGGATGCTCAAAATTGGTACCCGCCACTTTTACTCTCGGGATAAAGAAATTACTTTTACCATTTAATATTTTTAATTCATTGGGTTTATCGATAGTCGAGCAACACTTTACTCAACTGATAACTGAAACGAATTCTGAGAAATTATTATCGTTATTGATAAGATAATATTAAAGGCTATGCTATGTATGTATATTTACATTAATAATAAATATATATTTTTGTAAATATAAACAGTAACTAAATTATTAATCTCGAAGAATGAGGGACAGAAGAATAATTATAAAAACAGAAAAGATTGATACAATATAATTAAATTAAATTAAACAAATTAAAAATAAATAAAAATGTGCGCAAATATGTAATAATATTTAGATTTTTCTATCATTACACTAAGGTTGATTGTAAATTATCGTAATTGTAATATTATGCTATAAAATAACGACAGTTACGATACTGCAATCTTCTAATTCTGATTATGCTATCATATCGATGTCCGTCAATATTCATATAGTTCTTATAATTAAGACGATCTTAAGATGTAAACTAATCACAGAGCCGTTAACATCTTAAGACATTACTTAAGACAATCTTGGAAATAAGAACCAACTATGAATACCGATCTCTGTTTCGAAAAAACATCTATGATTTTTCGTATCATTCAAGGGCTATTTTTTATCATTGAATTGTAAAAAAAATTTCTCGTTTTTGCCAAACTTAAAATATATATATGTATTTCATTTTAAACATTACATACAACGAGTGAACACTGGTTCAGCTACAAAGAAGAGGTCTACTTTTTTCAGCTTCTTGCACCATTCATCTTTCTTTCTTTTCCAAAGTTCAGCTGAAAAGAACAAACCAAATAACAGATCTATATTCCCATAATACAATTGTCACATTAGGCCCCGATAATATATATTTATCTATACATCTTTTATTCTCGATACCTCAACATAAAGCGTCGCTAACATTTTGTCTCGATATAAGGACCCAATTTGGACCGCCCAAATTCAAGGAGGATGACGAAAGGTGTAGGAGGGAGGGAGAGACTGAGGGAGGACCGATATGGAGATCGGACAAAATAGATTCATTAGCACGACGCTACTGCAGCTGCGGCCGAGGCGAAACCTCCGGTCCTGTATTCTCAGCTTAGTGGTTTCCGACGAGTAATTATTGCCTGAAACCAATGTTGCCCAATCCCTCTTTCTCTCTCGCTCTTTTGCTCTCTGAAGGGGCGATGAAGATCCGCCGCTGAAAGGCCGCTGGGGAATAAAGCGGCAACAAAGAACGTCAATTTTCCCCCGTTCCTCGGCGAGCGATGAGCCGATTAACCCTTCGTTGCGTGTTCCGGTTGCAAATTTAGGCCGGTCTGATAAATGATATTCAAGCCGCGCTCTCTTTATTTCAAGAAAATATTATTATTATTATATTAATTAAAAATTATAATACTAATTAAAAATTATAATATTAATTAAGAATATTGTCTCGGACATCGTGAAAAATTAGAATATATTTCTGAAAATAAAAAATTTTTACGTTTTACTCATCGTAGGATCGCTTTTATATGCGATTTTAAGCGCATTTAACCCTTCGGCGCTTTATTTGGAACGGTACTTTCCGAGACTCTTATTTCCTTTTTTTTTCGTATCGTGTTTATTACGTTTGCGTTGCGAGTAAATGAATTCAAGAATAATCTCATTTCGCGGTGCAAATCGCGCACGTGACTAATTATGCCACACGAGTGAACGCGTCTAACTAAGAGTTAACAACGTCGACCGGACTGGTCGGGGACAGAGGGGTGGAAGGAAGGCCCGTCTCCCCCGCGCGAGGGCCCACGGTGCTTTAGTCGACGGTCAACCTATAGGCGTGCCGCAGCGTGTGCTGGGAACGATTCGCGCGCGTTGCGGCTAGCTGATTAATTAGAACCTCTACCTTTACACACCCCCTCCTCGTTCCCCCATCATCAAGGGAACTCGATGTAATTACGGACATCGGGCGCGCGCGGCGTAGCTCCGCGGTCGCGGAGAGGGCGGATGGCGGGCAGAGGGATGGGAGAAGAGGAGAGAAATGACTGCGTGGGTTGGCCGCTGCCGCGGGGGTGGCACCGAAAAGCACAGTGGTTTACGTAGCGCAGTTCCCGGTAGATGAACGGACGGACGGATGGAGTGGTTGGGACGGATGGTTAGGATGGTTAGGTCGGGAAAATCCAACGGCGAGGCCGGAGAAGGCGGTGGAGTTCGACAAACTGGATTCATTACGCCGCGGAAGGTGGTATAGCAGCGGCGCGAGGGGCGGAAAGGAGCACGGAGAGCCGGAGGAGAGAGGCGGGAGGGGGTAGTAGCGCGCGTCACAGCGTACCGCCACCGGCCGCGGACGTAAAGGGGTGAACTCTTCCGCGCCGATTTTCGGACCGCTACCCCTTCGTCAATCCTTTTCAATCGTTAATTTTGGGAATAAATCCTTTTTTTATTGCCAGGAACGAAATATTTTCATTTTAAGGAGCTATCGCATCGATTCCGTTTTGCAAAGAACTCGCGATGCAAACAGATATGTTCGAGGATATTAAAGTTTAGCTTGTTTTATTTCTTTTTTTTAAAACGTGATATATATCTTATAAATATAATTTGTTTTATATTGAAAGTAATCGTTATTTTTCTGAACAATTAAAAGTATTTTCTTGCGAAAAGCAGAAAGACTGATAAAGAAATTTTTCATCCAATCTCTTGGATAACATGATTAAGATTTCATGATTACATTAAACAAAAAATTTAAAATAAAAAAATATATATATATATATATATATATAAAGAGAACTTTTTTTGTATGCAAATGTCTCGAGAATTTTTTAAAAATACGAATTGTAAGAAATTTATCCGACGAATTTGCGTAAAATTCTCGGCTAATGCGCGAAAGGAGAAACCGGCGGTAAATTTCCTCCGCGAGGAGTTTCTTAACCGCAACCATCCTGAGACTTATCAGGAAGATTTCCGGTTAATTTGTTACTCATTGGGACGGCCGGCACTCGCAGTCGTTGCCCACCTATTTAATATGTCGATCTCCCTCCCCATCATCTCCTCGATCGATCTCTCTGCCTCCTTTCGTCTCCCTTTCTGTCTCTCCTCTTGCTCCTCCTCCTTCTCGAACTCAACCCTTCCGCTTCCCTTATCTCTTTCCTCTCTCGGTATTTATTACGATTTCGGAAGCGTCTATTCTCAGTTTTCTGCGAAAACTGTCTTAAAAAATCGTCTTTTGTTGTTTAGCTCTTTATGCTACCCCTGCTGCCGTCCAAAATAAAGATTTAAGAGACAATTTATACAAATTAGTATTCTTCAATGTAAGAAATATAATTACTGAGATTATAATTATAAATCAAAAAGATTATTATAACTATTAATTATTAATTTAAGCCATCGGGAAATCGCTAAACTCCATCAATCGACATAAATGACTTGATTTTATTTTACATACAGAATATTGAATTTTAATTATTAGTTTTCTCAAATTTTGCTCGAAGTTAAATTGATGTTCCCAGATCGTGCTTGTTAATTACATATAATAACAATTAAAATCATGTGTGATTTCATTAACAATCTCAAAACATCACTTTAGATAATAAGTAAGTGAATTTGAAAACTTGATTGTTTTTAGATTTAAGACTTGATTAGGGACGACAATTAATGAATTCCAGCATGCAAATGGAATTCTGTCGTTAGCTATTAAATAAATTCTTCGAGAGCGACGAATTGCGAAGAATCGCGATAATCCACGAGAATCCCAACGAGATCGCGTACAATGCCCGGGCCTTTTCCCGCCACGCTTACGCCGATGACGATAGCCGTCAGCACAGATCCGCTTTAAGTGATTACTGCATTTCCATACGCGGGCAGAACGCCGAAGAACGGAAACAATGTATTTCCGGAACAAACGGCTTGGATATCGCGCATTGTGCTACGGATATCGCGGCGATTCGCTAAACAAAACGGCCACTGGTTCGCCACTCCTCCACCCTCCCCAACCGCCCGGCGTCTTCCCCTCCGAGAGAAGAGAGACGCGGCCCCCCCCGGATCCGTTTCTTCCGCCAACCACGAGAAACGAATGGCATTCGTTAATGCGCGGAAATAACAACGATGCGATACGATGCGATGTGATGCGCTTTCATGATGGAGCGGACCGTAAATAAGCTCGCGTATCGCTACGTACCGAGATCGCATTATAATTCAAGATCGCTCGACTCATAACTGTAATTGTGATTTCCATCACGATTGACGAAATCGAATATTAATCTATTTTCTCTCTTTTTTTAACAAATTTTCTTTACATTATCTTTATATATCTTTATTGTTTTCTATTTTTGGTAGCATGACTAATACATTAAATTTATATTCCCTCTCTAATACAATATGTAATAATACGGCTATGTTGATTTATATTGTGATTAAAACATAATTTGAGTTTTAAGTTTCGATCTATAATCTCGCAAGCTTGTTCTCTTCCGATTGAATAAGTCCTAATCTACATTATGTAATCTTAATCTTCACATCCTAATACGGATTTAATGAGCTGTGCTATTTACGATCGTAAAGATGTGAAGATCGAAACTTTGAAAGCGGGGGAGGGGGTGCAGAAGACGACGCCAATCCGATATATTGCAAGTACGTGATACAGCCTCGAAAGTTCCAACAGAATTATAAAAGCAAAGTCCTAAGACTTTTTGAACTTCATAAAAAGAGAAATTAAAAATTTTATTTAAATTATTTTTATTTTCTTTACAAACGTGAGGAAAATTGAGCTTCAATAAAATCAAAAAGAATGGCTTTGTGCTTACATCTTGTCAATGGACATTCGTGTTTTTATTTTAAAGATAAAAATATTTTCTCTTTCTTTTCTCTAACAATAATATATACTTTTTTAATTATTTTATTTTCGCAATGCTAATCTCCCACACAGCACACTTTTGAAAACGTCCTGGGAACATCTCCAGGTCATATGAATGTTTTCTAAATGTTTAAGATGTCTCTTGGAGGTCTGTGCTAGACTGATTTCTATGTTTATATTGGGTTGGAACAAAAGTTCCGTAGCGTTTTTTAGCTCTAAAATTTCTATATTTTAAAATTTTCTCTATTTTACAAAATTAGTATGACACCATTTGATAGAGCAAAGTTTCAGCTTTCAGAATCTGTTTTACAAATTACGGTACGATGATTTTTAATGGAGTTATGAGCAATCAAAGTCAGAATCCCTGTTTAACTTAACTTGCGAATAACTTAAGAATAAAAAATCGTAAGGACATTTGTAAAAAACGATTTTGTAGGGAAAGCTTCAAGCTTTCACAATAGATAGTCAAAAATTTTCTCAAATTTAATTTGGGCACGTAACAAACTAACAAAGTGAGAAGAAAATTTTCCATCTTCTTCAGCTCATAATTTTCTGTATGTAAAAATTACCAAACTCACATAAATTCAAAAAATATGATAAGCTTTTGAAAGTAGAGATTTCAAGCTTTAAAATCCTTTTTTTTAAATTTAAATTTCAATCATTTTTGACGAACATATTGTATATACAATTTTAAGCTAAAAAAACGTTACGAACTTTCATTCCAACCCAATAGAAATCATGTTTAAACTGAAAGTTGAATATAATAAATTTGCAAATTTAAAATTTAAAAAAGAAATTTTTAGATTACGAACATTCTAGTAAAAATCCATGAAATGGTCTTTTATCTATTTTAACTATTAGGGTCATGTTCGTAATCTAAAAATTTCTTTCAAAAGGTTCGTTTAAAGCTTATTTATTTAAGACTTTTAAAATTATTATGTTAATTTTCGGAGGTTGATCAAATTTTATTATGATAAAAAATTAAGAATATTATTTTATCGTAATAAATTTTTTACTATTACAAATATAATATTTTATGATATTATATATAAGATTATTCTTTTTTATTATGATAAAACAATTACACCTACGTTTCAATCAAATTAAATATCTCGTTAGATTTTAGATCTTAGATTTTCTAAACGCGCGTAAGATTTTTCTAGAGAAGTGACGCCATTACAAAGATTTGACATTTGAAATATTCGCGAGGTGGTCAAATTCGCGATACAGAAAGCTTCGTATAATTCGAAATCTGAATTATCAAACGAGCGTCGCAGTCTCCGCGAACTTCGCGACGCGGCCGCATGGCGCGTCGGTCGCCGCCAAAACATAACAAAAACGTCAAGAGCATATATTCACGTGTCCGCGCCGAGTGTCACTCTCAGCTGCGCAGGCTGCGCTCAGCTGTGCCCGGTTGCGTTCGGCGATGATTAGCGGTGTCGCAAAAGTTATTGCGAAGTGTCGGTTCGCGTTAGTTGCTTAAACACAAGCGCGATCGACGGTCGACATGGCTCGCGTCGCGGGGGAGCCGACGATAAATCGTACTTGCGTTTTTGTCGCCGTGATACTTTTATGCGCGAACGCCGGCCGTTGTTTACTCGAGGAGAAGAAAATCACCGACGGTTCGCCGGTGCCGGTGGTACTTTGGCATGGAATGGGTACGTTTCCGATTGCCTTTCTAATATTCCACTTCCTCACTTTCTAAACTCAAACGCTCACTTTCTGCGCCTTCCTGCGTTTTTTTCCTCGCCGAGGAAATTACGTTCGATACAATTTCCGCTACGATAATTAGAATAATTATTGAGTTGACAATGTTCACACCCGTGATTATCTTTGCGCACAATCGTCGAATTAAAATTAATTTCACTTTCAGAAACGTTTCTGTAATTATTTCAAAGCTGGTTGTGTGGAATATGTGTGCTTTACATATATGCATACTTATCCAGTTGTTTGTTGCATGCATAAATGTTGTGACGTCCTTATCATTTAAAAATAAAGTGATTTATAGAGATAGAAGTTTCTTTATAGTTACAAGCAAATAAATATATCAGCAGAATATACGTTTGAAGTCGTAATGAAGAAAAGCTTTTAAATTTTGCTTTTATAGAGAGATGCTCTGTTCTTAATTTAGTTCTTTCATTTAGTATTTTGAATAAATGCTTGAGACGCTCTAAATTCACAATCTCTGGATTTATCTTTTAAGAAACTATTACATGTTAATAGATAACACTTGCATGTGTGATTGAAATATTTTTTTTTCTTTTAACTTGGAGTATCATATTTAGCTTTTTAGTTTTTAATTATTCTTTTATTTCATTTTGTTATAAAGATAAAAGCATATCTTTTGCAGGTGATAGTTGCTGCTTCTCTTTCAGTCTTGGAAAAATACAAAAGGTCCTTCAAGATGAAATTCCTGGAGTTTATGTCCGTTCCATACGTATCGGAAATAACGAGATAGAGGTTGGACATAATTGTCAAGAATTTCGCAAACATATTTGGAAAAATATTCTATATAAATATAAAATTTATCTTATATTTTCATCCTTGCTCCAAATATTCTTCTGTTCACACTTAATTTGTTTATTTTAATTCTTCTTTCCATATATAAATCTCTTTATAAAAGCTCTATGCTTTTTCTGGTAATTATATGTTATTTGTGTTGCACTTAATCCATTTCGTATATATTTTAATGCAGAATTAAGATATAATGTTTCTTTTCTTATAGGATGTTGAGAACAGCTATTTTGGAAATATTAATGAGCAAATAAAGCATGTGTGTGAGCAACTGTCGCAAGATACAAATCTTCAAAATGGATACAATGCCATTGGCTTCTCTCAAGGCGCTCAATTTCTGTAAACTGCTTCATCTATTAATTGTTTAATCCTTTGTAGTACCAACTTTTTCTATGCAATGTCGTTGTTCTCTATTTTAGGAGAGCAGTAGCTCAAAGATGTCCCACTCCACCAATGTTGAATTTGATATCCTTAGGCGGTCAGCATCAAGGTGTTTTCGGCATACCAAAGTGCTCAGACTCATCTCGATTGTGCAATTACATGCGTCGCATGCTTCATCTCGGCGCATACTTGTGGTACTCGCTCTCGTGATTTTTGAAGTCATTAAGCGTTTTTCAACGGAAACTATTATTTTATGCACTATTTTAATCTTTTTGTTAGGTACGTTCAAAACTCGCTGATACAAGCGTCTTATTGGCACGATCCTTTGCAGGAGGATGAATATCAAGGCAAAAATCTTTTCCTTGCCGAAATCAATAACGAAAATGTCAACAATACGGCAAGTGTTATCATATATTAGAATTTTTAATTTTATTAGCATAAATATTCCTCGTGAACATGTCACTCGTGTCCGGACCGTTTCTATCCTGACTGATTTCAGTTTAGAAAATGTTGAAAATAAAATTATTTAAAAATATTTTTATTGCAACTTAATTAAAATCTTACATCATAAAATCTTATATAAGTCTTCAAAGAAATGTATGAATTTTTCATAATTTTTCATGGAGTGAAAGAATCTAGATATAAAAAAGTAAGGCCAGATTCTAATGACCTATGTGTTCACTATTATTTGTGGCGGTGCCGCAAAAATGTTCATTCTAAAATATATTCTATTTTTATTCAATATGAGTCATCAATATACTGACACATCTTATGTCATGAGTAAAAGATTGGCATAATTTACATACTATTTATTCAGGTATTGCGCACGATTTAGAACTTTAACGATATTATTAAAATTATAAGATAGAAACAGTAAAAAATAAAAATAATTAATATTTTTGTTATTTCATCGATTATAACAGGAATATAAAAACAATCTTCAAAAGCTTCGAGCTTTAGTTCTCGTTAAATTCGAGAACGATACGATGGTCGAACCAGTGGAGACAGAATGGTTTGGATTCTACAAACCTGGTCAAGCGAAAGAGGTGCAGAAGTTGCAGCAAAGCGAGTTATATCAAAAGGTATACATTCACGCGATTGATTTACATATAATATAATCATTCAATGCATATATCATTGATTCGTCATTCGTAGGATTGGCTTGGATTGCGCGCAATGGAAAATGCCGGCAAAGTCAGTTATCTTTCGCTACCTGGTGATCACTTACAATTTACGAGCGACTGGTTCATTGAAAATATAATTAAAAAATATTTGGTATAATTGAAAAAATTTATGTATCCAAATTTAAGAATTCAATGAATTAGATAGATATAGACAAAAGAATATATTAATAAAAATTATTTGCTACACACACATACACATATATATATATATATATATATATATATATTTTTTTTTTAATTCCCTCTTTCTAATTTCCCTTTTTTTTTTATCTTTAACACTGATGATTTAATTTTGCAGATTAAATATCTTTTCATTACTCTTAATTAATAAATTTTCGTGTTATGTAATCGTAATTTTATATACTATATGTTGAAAACTCACAAAGGTAATACGAGCTATGCCAGCAAATTAAACTTAATGAATAATTTCATCCTGATATTTTCTTTCATATACGTCACAACAGCGAGCAAAGAGAGGAATATACGATAATTTTTTTAGAATATCTATAAAAGAAAATAATTTATGCTGCAACCAATAAAAAAATGATTCTTCATGAAAAGATCAAAAGTACTATTCTTTTGAGTCGTTTTTCAAGAAAAATGTTTTATTCTGTCAACAAAAAGAGTCATTTCTGAAAATAAAGTCTAAAAATTTATCAAGTACGTGCGCGACTTAATACATTAATGACTTAGCGCTAATGCGTTTACACAAATTTTATATGCGCGCGCACGCGCATATGCGAGTGTGCGTATACATATGCGATATATCATCATTCTTATATTCCTTGTAATTTACTCATTACTCGGGTACTGTCGTCATTTCGCGCTGGTTACTCTCTTCCTCGCGACGCGGAATAATAACGCGCCGCGGAGAGCCGATCGAAGAGAGCCGCAAAAGAGAATGCAACGTAATTCGTACTGTTCATTGTCGCATGACGCGATTGTATATAGAACGGGGAAGGTTGGCGGGACGAAGCGAGGGACAGGAGAGAACGCGGCTCCGAAAGCCGAGAGGCAGGCAGGAGAGGGTGCGCCGCCACCATCCGTCCGCACCCTCCCCCTCTTTCCCTTCCTCCTCTTTTCACCCCCGCGTTGCACAACAAAGCCGCGGGATGAGAAAACATTAATCTAGGCATGTTTTGCAATCTCGCCGCTCGCGGTGTAGCTACATATAATGGAACGCTGTTATTGCTACGCTGTTATGGCGTGCGCACAATGTTCGTTTCGTGCCTCTTCCTCCTCCTCCTCCTCCTCCTCCTCGTCGTCGTCGTGGTCGCCGTCGTTGTTGTCATCGTCGTCGTCGTCGTCGTTGTACAGATTGGAGGCGCGCACGTGTGTTCGCCAGCGACCAAGATTAATATTTCGAAGGTAACGAAATGACGACGCGAAGATTCGTCGAGAACAACATTGGGCGCGGACACAGGTGTTCCGCGCCTCGGGGGTGCTTGCTATCGGAGTATCGATACTTTCCTCCCCGCTATGTAATGCTTTCGATGTATTAGCCCTTTGATGCTGGACGTTGCGTGTATACGTTCAACAGTAAGACGCTTGCAGAGAGAGAGAGAGAGAGAGAGAGAGAGAAAGATTTTAAACAAATAATCAATTAATTGATGATTAATTATTATTTTATTGGTTAATTTAAAAATAATAAATTTGCAGCGTGCATTCGCATATATGTAAATATATAATTACTATTATTATATATAATTATTAAATTGATTCAATAATTTTTAGAGAGAGAGAGAGAGAGAGAGAGAGAGAGCATTTAAAAAATGTGCCTCGTATTCCTCGCTTTATATTTTATTCGCGTTTCATGATTAAATAAATAAAACATATCGCCCCTGCGATGTGTCCGAAAATATCGGATCGCGCTACCCTCTTCGTTTCGCTCGTTCCATCTCTCATTAAATGCGAACGATGAAGCGACCAAGAACACCGCGAGGATTATTACCGAGAGGCCGGCACATCTCTTCAGCGCCCAATCGTGGATGTCCTTAGAAGGGCCGCCTCTCGTTGCGATTTCATCCCTTCGGTGGAGTGCGCGGCGCCGATGGAGGAGAGGGAGGGATGCAATAAATAGCGGACAGGCCGTGATGCGCCGGTTCGCATCTTTCGGATGATAAACGGGGATAGATCGCTGAAAGGACTTAGAATGACAAGACTAAATAAAATGAAATCAATTGAATTTATTTGATTTATTTACTTTAAATTTAGTCGCACCAGTTACTTAAAAGAAAAAAGTTGAAATTATTACATGATTAAATAAAGGTGCGTTCCATTTGGCGCTCACAACATTTGCGAATATCATTTGCTTGTTTAACATTTGATAAATAACAAAGGCTGCGTTCCATTTGCTCGCAATGTTTCTTGGAATTATTTGATTCTTGTTATTTATCAAATATTAAACAAGAATAAATTGATGTGAGCGTTGCGAGCGTAAAGTAGAACATATCTAAAGGATGAAGTGATTACAAACGCTAAGTGGAACCAAAGCCAAAGAAAATGTAGTTAAACAAAAGAACAAAAGAAACGTTATTAGACGATTTTCACATTAAATTTAAATGTGCTGAAGATAATTTTGTTATAAAGTTGACAGACATCATAATACAATGAAACTATATGGCGATAGAAATTGAATATTTTTTTATTTTTAAGGTTTATATGATTAGAGTATAAGAAAAATAATTAATACGTGCTGATAATGATTAATATGTTTTAATCTTAAACAATACTAATTATATCTTGTTATATAAAATTGTAAAGATTTTTTAAGATAACAATTAAACCCAAATACTATTCCGCTCGTCGGGATCGTCTCGCTACTTCGAGACTTTCCCCTTTTCTAAAATCGCGAAGTTAAAGCGGCGTCTTTGTGAACTCTCCTGGTTCGGCTGTCTCGACGACGTGTCGCCCTTTTCTCCCTCGACGGAAGTTTTATCGAGGAAAACTTGACAAGTTATTAATAGGAGCCTCTTTTCTGATATCTCTCGTTTCCGCGAATTAACATCCCTAAGGCTCTTTCACGAGACCTCGATATGGCGACACTGACGAGGATAATAAAAGGAAAACAGTGGAAGTGTACATTTGATGATCATTGTATAATTATAATATAAAAAATATTATAAATATTGTTAAATAATGTATAATTTCGCAAGATAAATTTTCATTTATTCGCGAAAGCCTATTTTTACCAAGAAAATTTATTATTATATGGAACCATTGTTATATAAAAATTTTGTAAAATAAGTCATGTATTTGTTACTTTGTTATTTATATTTCCGCATTTTGACTAATAATTATTTCCATGGAAAAATGGATGCATTGTGAAATTAAAAAAAATGCATTAAAAGATCATCTGAACCGGTACTATAATCCGTATTTTAAGACCATCTTAAGATGTTAATATAAGTTTTTAGTTTATGATATCTTAAGACTGTATGTAAAAATTAAATATAAGAACCGATTATGAACCGGTCCTAGTTTTTATTATTAAATATAGTCAATAGCTAGGTCAAGATTTTATCGTATAAGTTTTATTTGAAATTAATTGACAAATAATATTTCGATATATTAAATCATGGCAGATTTAATAAAAAAAAAAAGGTTCGCGCGCGTCAAATCCATTTAAATCACCAATTCATTATCTCCGCGCCAATTGATGCCTCAACATTTTCACCGACGGCAAATCAGCTTTGAATCGGTCAGAAAACACACCGAGATGCATCATAGAGAGCTAAGTTTAATTACGAATCCGAGTTGTGAGTGGTGGTGCAGCGATGTTGTCGCGTCAATGACTTCGAGTGAATTCATCAGCGAGCGACGCGAATACACCCCTTGAAAGGGAACAAATTTTTGTCCGATGAATTAGGACGCGGTGCCCGTCGCTCCTTTGACTCGAACGTGACAATATGAATATTAAACTATTGTTACGCGTATACAGGGCACCACTCTCGTCCACCCTTGGGTCCGTGACTCTTGGCCGCGAGGATTACTCTGTTTCGTCCTATCTCATCTGTTTCCCTCCTCCCTCTAATTTTAGGAAGCCTTGATAAACTCTCTCGCGCACTACTCGCATTTTGCTTAACCGCAATTGAAAATTCAAGGGATTTGTTTTTCAAGCAATGATGCCGTCAAATTCTTTTTGAAAATAAAAAATCTCATAGTTGTACAATCGTTTTATTTATGTATATTTCGAAAAATGTATTATAAAATTTAAATTTGACAATGATAAAATTATTTCCTAAAACTTTGTTTAATACAGCAGTAATTTTTTTATTGAATTTTTTATGAATACTATCTAAAAAAAGTGTAAAAAAGTTGCGTTTGCGATCACGATTACTCTTTTGATGAAAACAGAAAGAGAAAAGAAAAAGAGAGAGAGAGAGAGAGAAAGAGAGAAAATTAACTTAAATATTAATTAAATATTTAAAAGTTCCAAGTTTTCAAATTTTAATATTAAAATTTACAGAAGCTCTCTGGAAATCTTGAATTTTAAAATCTGTGAAAAATACAAATGTCAAAATATAAGACTTGGATTTCTTGATCATTGAATCTATTTTAGAATTTATTAATTCTCTATAAAAAAAAAAAGATTATAAACTAGAACTTGAAGTAAACTTTAAGTACGTCTATACAGTAAAAAATTTTTTGTACTTGTGTTAAAACTGATTCTTGTTAAAATTTTTGTGTTGAATTTTTGACATACTCGAGTGTTAATTTCACATAACGTGATTATGTTATTTGAATATTTTGTGTTAAATTTAACATTTAACATTTCTTAATGTTAAAACTTAATTTATAATAACTTAATACTTGATAATTTAATTTATAATAACTTAATACTTGATAATTTAATTTATAATTAAATGATCAAATAACAAAAATAATGTGGTTTTATGACATAAATTTTAAGATAAATAAATAAAAGATGAATTATTAATTTAACATATTATAAATGTTACTACATTAATTTTACTGAAGAAATATACTTCCATAATTTGTCTCCAAATTGTGTCGAAGTGTAACATTTTTTTGTATTAACTTATACTTAATGTTTATGTTACTTTCTAACATATTCGTCTTGTGTTAAATTAAATTAAAATTTGAATGGACCATTTTTAGAACATGTGAAATACATTAAATTTAATACAAACTTAACGCATTTTCCAATTGTGTATTTTTTTGTTACATTAATATTATTGCATTATTGTTTTTGCATATATAGTGTACACTTAGTTTCTTGCAGACTTTTGTTCAAAACATAACAAATAATGGGGCCCTCTCTCTCTCTCTCTCTCTCTTTTCTTTCTTAAAAATTATTTTGTGGAATTTTCTCTTTTTCATGTTAGATCTCTATTTTCTACAAGCAATCCTTTTCTTTCACGTAGCGCGTTTCGCATCGCTTTACTTTCGCCGTCATCGGTAAATTTTCTCTTTGTAGATTTTTGTCGGTGTACCTTCAGCCGGGCGTGTTGCGCGAAAGAGACGCGATATATGTGCGGCTGCATATATTCGGCGAAATTACATTAACGAGATATATCTAGACAAGCTCGGTCTGTGATTTCGCTAACATCTCCCGTGGACCTCGCAAATTAGGTAATGTGCATTTAAAGAGAGAATCCCATCCCATATACATGTTATTCGTATAATAAGAAATAAATATGAAATTGTTAAATTTCTTCATTTCAGACTTTTAACATCTTTAAAAGTTGACGCAATTATTTAATTATACATTATTAAAATTGTTTTTAATAATAACGCAAAACTTGAAAATTTCAAAATATACGTATTATGAATGTTTCAATCTTTCAAATCTTAAGAATTTTATTTATTAGAAAATTTATTAAATTTTTATATCTCGAAATAATATATTAATATTGAATCTCTCTTTAAGATCGATTTAAAAATGTTTATTTAAATTAATTCTGAGTTAAGAATTATTTAAAAAATATAAAAAATATGCTTTTTAATATTTAAATTTTATACGTTCTTGTGTTTTCCAATTATTAAATTTTTAGAACTTTTAAATTCCTGCATCGTTAAAACTTTAGATTCTTAATTTACTTGGATTCTTTTTAATTGCTGATCTTTCTATACTCTCTGAGATAATATATCTTTCTTTAAACTCGTAAATATATTTTGACTTTTTTATACGTCTTTTAATCTTTGAAGTTTACTTTAACGATAGATTAAATTGATTTTCTATTTAAAAATCATTATTTTAATGCTCATTGCCTTAATTAAGCTATTGTAATTAATTAATTGTAATAAATAAATAATATAAATACCGTGATAAATTTAATAAGTTATACTTTCAATATCAAAATCAATGATACGTAATTATGGCTTGTTATTAAATAGGCAGGCGCAATTCACAGCGTCCAGCTATATTGAGAAATTTAGAGCAACAAATAGAAAAGCAAAGCCCACCACACTCATTATCTTTAGGGTGGATTAGCTGAGATATTATGTACCGCGTATACCCCGTCTACCGACGTAATCAATGAATGGACCAGGCGGACAATCCCTCTGTGACAAAAGCCCGACATTTTCCGGCTTTTCAGTCTCATTACCGTAATAATGCAAATGAAAAGGAATTTTGCGAGTTTGTTCGGTGCCTGCCTTTCTTGCTTTTCACGACCAACATCTCCATTTTTCGTCCGCCGTTCTACTCTAGAGGACTTAATGCCGAAGAGATAGAACATTGATTAGCTATCCGTCCATATGTTTAATTAATTAACGTACTTGTTCATTACATCACGGAAAAAGCACGCTCGAGATATTAACTTGCGAGTATTTATGTAAGGCGAGAAATTATCTATATAATAGTTGCATAATAGAAAGAGATCACAATCTAATTATGTAATTAATTAAATGCATGTAATTAATCTAACTATTTATAATATAATTATATTAATTATAGATTAATTGTTTATGTAATTATATATGCAATTAATTGTATAAAATGCCTGCTAGATAACTACCAGATCTTCAATCTATGTATGATTGAAACAACACTGAATACAATTGAAAAGAGAGTGATTCTTATAAAAACTCAAGAATATATCGAAAAATGAATATTTTATGCCAAGAATATGTCTAATGTAACATAAAATATTTTATAAAAAGAGTAATTTAATTAATTTTGATCTTACTTTATCATTTATATATATGTAGGATGGTGAAAGGAATTAATTTACGAAAAAAGAAACATACAATTTCGCTTAAAGGAAAAGTAAGTTGCACTACGCAGATGTACAGTTGTAGAAAAACATAATAGGAAGTTATATTTTAGTACGTTTTTTAATACTTTTCTCTAGCATATCTTCTATCGTCAATTACAAGATAAACATTTTGATTTGCGTAATCCTACATGAATTATAAATCATAAATTATAAATCATTTATAAATAATAAATTAAATAATGTAATTATTTGTAAGTTAATTTTATAATTAATTTTATAAAATTAATTGTGATAAAATTAATATATCGCTTAAACAAGAGATAAAATTAAAATTAATATATAGACGCGAAATTATCTATATTAATTATCTATATTAATCTAGTTTTTTAATAAATTCTATTTAGAATAATATTTTTTGCTAATTATATGGTACAATTAATTATATAACACAAAAAATAAGATAATATAATATAATAGAAAACATGAAATATTGCTGTAGTAGTTAAGATTTTAAATTGATAAATATAATAAATGCTCATATAGTAATTTAATAAAATCATATTATATTTATGT
This sequence comes from Cephalotes varians, assembly GCA_037157785.1. Classification (NCBI taxonomy): domain Eukaryota; kingdom Metazoa; phylum Arthropoda; class Insecta; order Hymenoptera; family Formicidae; genus Cephalotes; species Cephalotes varians. The sequence continues at coordinate 162,055 of JANQDE010000125.1, forward strand.
ATGTACATTTTATCGTTAATTAATTAATTAAATTAATTCACATAACTATTAAGATATAGTAAATATTAAAATATTAAGAAAGTGTATATAAAAATATTAAGATAATAATCGAAAAGTATTTTGTGCAAAAATATGTCCAATGTAATATAAAATATTTTGTAAAAAGAAGAGAAAAGAAGAAAGAGAGAGAAAAAGAGAAAGAGAGAGAAGTATTCAATTTTTAATTATCTTATTTTATAACATTTTTATACATAGGATAATGAAGAGAATCAATTTATGCAAAATTATAATCGAATTAATAATTGAACTTAAAATATAGCAAAGCAATCGATCAAGGGAAAAATCTAAATTTTATGTGCGAACTGTGATGGTCTTTTAGATTTTATCATGGCGCGAATAAATAAATCTTCTCACCCGATACGAGGCGAAACTACCCGATACTATCCGAGATAGAAAGCGACGAATGAATGAATCGCGATTGCGAGTAATCGGGAGATGTCGATGCGACGCGATGTATTGTTTCTCCTAAAAAGTTTTTATTTCAATGCGATAATGAGAAAACTTCGCGAACGCATTCCAAGTCGCCGGACTTCATTTCGATCTTCAAATATTAAGAATAATATTATTGTTCAAATATTAAGAAAAAATAGATAAAAATGAGTAGAACTGGGTCAAGATTGGATAAAGATTTCTCTCGCATTATTATCTTTGCAACAAAAAAAATACTAATCTATTGCCTTCCAGTAATAATCAATATTCGTTAATCATTTGTTATTAAGAATTGCACGAAAAAATAGAAATGGAAAACATAAAAATATTTTTTTAACATGATACATTCACGTTAAAGTATATGAAATACAAACTATACGCAAGAAAGCTCACAGAGAAAAGATAAAAGGAAAAAAATAATCGAATGCGTAACAGAAATTTTAGACATTGCAACCATTAAAAAAAACTTTCTATAACAAAAGACCTATTCGGAAAAATATAAAATTCGAGAGAGAAAAGAGAGAAGGAAGAAATACAGCGAAAACGATGATAATTTCAAACGAGAAAATACAAATGTATTCGTGATAATGCTACACGTGCGTGCAATATCATCTAAAAATGATAATTGACAAAAAAATTTTTTATCGCTAATTGTTCGAGAGCGCAAGCAAGATAAAAAAAAGTAGATAAACGAAGAGAAAGAGAGAAGAAGAACCTCGACAGATACTCGATGATGACCTGACGGGGATCGCGACGTACAATATTCACGACGTAACATGCGCGGGTGACCATTGACAATAATGATTCTTCATCGAAAGCCGCGCGCGGCGAGAATAAGGTGGGCCGGGGCGAAGAAAAGGGACGGAAGAAGAGGGAAGGAGGACGAAAAAAAAAAAAAGATTCGCGCGGAGGGAAAGAGCCGGCGAGCGCGAACGGTGGTATTCCTCAGACAGAGACACATAGCCCCGAGCTATGTAATTCATTACTAAAGCAATCTCACCCTGGCACCCTCTCTAGCCTGCACCCTGCCGGCAGCCCTGCCTCCGCCCCTGACCCATCAGAGCCGCCCGAGAGAGCCCGCACGTTATAATATAAAAAAAGAAGATGGGCGGCGGCGGCGGTGGTGGTAGCGAGAGGGTGGGTATACAGGACGAGGGGGCGAGGTGGCGCGAGGGGGGGCCGACAGCGGACGGGGTGGAGGAGGGTAGGAGCGCCCGATTAGAATAGCGCCCCCTGACAACAAAACAAAATGAAACACAAAGCAGTGTTTTCATAATTAAAAAGATTGCGCGCGCTTCTTTCTTCCTACCGTTTCTATTCATGCCTCTTTTCATTTTTCCTTTCTCTCTCTCTCTCTCTCTCTCTCTCTCTCTTTCTCTTTCTTTTTCCTACTCTGTCCTCCGTTCCGTTCTGCTCTCTGATCTATCTGTCTCTTCCACGCCTTCTCTCGCTTCTTCGTTCTTTCTTTTTGTAGATGGTACACGCGAGACAGAGAGGTGGAATTCAATAACCGTATTAATACGCGTCGTCTTTAGGAACGGGTACAGACATATTAAAACGTTTTAATCAACTCAAGGGCGCGAGAGATCGGAACTGAGATCGTAGTGACTTTCCGGATCTGGCGTCTGGTTAAAATCAAACAAGTGTATTTTTTTTTTTTACCGAAAGCGATCTTTGTTTTTGATCACAGGTCCACCATGCTCACCGTTCGTCAATTCAGTAAAAGCATTGTACTACGTTGTTACGCGTTGAAGTGCAGAAAAATTCAATTGCCCAGTTACAGTACGGGACCATAACGGATAATCGAATAGACAGATAATAGAATATATATATTTTAAAAAAATATTATACAATAGATCATCTAATTCTCGTTTATTTGATTACATAATATTTTAATGAAATTTAATTTAATTTTAATTAATTTTGTCACCGGGCCAGTAAGCTATAAACAAAAACTAGATGCACTTAGCGCCAATATTAAAATGCATTATGACGTAGTGGAGTTAAATGGCAGCTTAACCGAAACTAACGATAAAATAGAAGACGGAGAGATGACGGATAATCGAAGTTCGAACCGTACGTCAAAGCGCAGTGATCAGAACGTACATCCCTGTTCTGCATCGAATCGAATTTCTGCTATACATGTCTGCATGCTAATTGAAGAAAAAAAAAAACGAAAACGAGAATAAAAACAAAGTCTGTAATGTTGCTGCATTTGCAGTCAATGTGCAAAGTATCAAAGGATGCGAGCTCGCGGGAAACATAAATGACGCACCCCGGAGACGGGCGCCACAATGTCATCAAATATACGAGGTTGCGTCAATCAAATGATTGCATATTTATCCGCTCTTTCGCGGACATGGGCGAATCGAGGCAAGCCCGTCGCTAATTTACAGGCAAACTTAACGGGTGTCCTCGCTGTCGCTCATTTAATATACGTGTAAGCAAGAGAAATTAATATATCGTTTCGATAAAAAAGTGACACAAGTAAAAAATTAACATTTTTGAGACAAAAAATCGATTCTAAAGATTAATGTATTTTTGTGGAAAAAGTGTTAAATGTTTCATAGAGAAAAGTGTCACAATTCTGATAAGAAATAATTAGTTGCGTCTGTGTTTGAATTTTGAAAACTTATAGTTTCAAAGAATACATTATAAATACATTATAATTGAAAGTGTAACATGAAAAGAAAGAAAATAAAGTACATTCCTAATTAAAACGTTGTAATGCGAAATTTAAGAAATCTTCTTTACTAAAAAGTTGCTAATTTTGAAATGTGTTACTTTTCTACGGAATGATATGAACGAAATGTAATGTAATTGAGACATTCGCTCTTCCTTCGAAGAAGGGTATCGCGATAAAAAAATTAATAATCAGCTCTCTTTAGAAAAAGCAGAAAGATTAATAGTAGCTACATTTTTTATCTCATTTAATAGACTCATAGAGTTTATAGAATTATAGAGATTAACAGAATTATAGAATTTGGAATTATAGTGAATATAAGACTTAACCAAACACATTTTAAGTATATTCTACGTACAAATGTATCGGATATGAATGTATCGCTGATGCAAATCTTTTATTGATGCTTCTACTTAAAAGATGTTACAAATATATGTGAAATCGCTTTTTTTTAGAAGTGCATCGGAAACTAAATTAAACTGAATTAAATACAACACAATTTGATTCTTAAATAATTAATCTTATTCTTCAGATGATAAAAATTTTTTTAATTGAAAATCAAGCCAGGTACTTTTAACGAATTAAGCCTCCAAAGTACAGAAATAAATTTTGAGGATTAATTCTCCGATTAATTCCAAGCAAATTAATTATTTTCAACTCTTTTTTTTAAATTCTGGAAGGAAAGAAAATTTAAATTCATAAGAGAAACATTCGCTAAAAGAGAATCAATCCCAGATTAGAATTCATGGGCGAGAGAAAGTACGACTTTTGCTACACCCGATGTATGTTTATGCACTTACGTCATGTTTAAAGCCTATCGATGATCGATGCCACCACCTGCGTCCCGATAACGTCCCTGATACGTTTTCGAGGTTTTACCCCGGAAGTCGAAGAAAACTGCCTTGCCGAGCGATCGAGCTTATTTCCATCTTGAATGGTCTCGAGGAAACGAAGATGAGGAATAAAAAGAAAGGCAAAAAGACGGAGAAAAAGAAAATAAAATAAAGAAATGTAAAAAAAAAACGCACACACGTACGCGCCGAAGAAGGTCGATGGGGAGAAACGGGTAAAGCGCGAACGAAACGCGGGCGAAGAATGACGAAGAAAGAGCAAAAGCGTGGGCGGGAAAGAGTTAGCGGTCCGGGACTAGCGGGGATAAACAAGATAGAATATACGGGAGAAAGGGGAAGGAGAAAGAGGAACTGGAGGAGGAGGAGAAGGGTGCAGACCACGATTTAGCGGATTTTCAACGTAGCTGCACGTCTCGCGGAGGGGTGTGCGCGATTCTTAACGCGGTGGAACCGCCCCCCAATGCCGCGCGGCCAATGGCGCGGCCGTCCCCGATGCGCGAGCTCGAGGGTTGCGAACGGAGAGTCGCAACTACCCCTCTCGTTACGCTCTCACCCTCCCGGTACGTAGTGACGACTCACCTCACCGCAGTGCTCTCGCCATGTTCGCGCCAAGCGAGCGACCTGTTCTGCTGCGACAGTGAGGATCTCTGCTGAAGTCGACCGGTTGAATCGCCGAGGAGAATCGTCCTCTTTATCCTCTTTAGTGAGCGATCGAGGAAACGCCGCGGGACCGAGCGCGCGCGACCGCTCGCCATGGCGGGCCCGTATCTGTCGCCCCTCGGGCCCCAGGCCGATCTGCTTACCGAGTACATGTTCGGACGTCGTCGTCAGGTCAGTGTACGTTTCTCTTAATTCCACATTTTTGGAATTTGTTGCTAGAATCGATCGTCACTCGTGTTCGTCGTTAATCGGGTTCAACACGGCTCTTTGGTACCAGACTTTTTGTGAATTCTTATTTTCTAAGTATTCGAATATTTGTATATGTTCGAATACTTAAAAAATACTTGATTTTTTGGAATACTTTTTGGCGCAAAAAATCTTGATAAAGTACATGCTAAATAAGAATAAAAAACGAAACTCGCAAACAACAATTTGAACACAATCGCGAAATTAAATGTACAATAATAATATAAAGGAAATTTGTAAATGAATGAATTTGCGGGTACCGATCGCCTAGGTAGTACTTCACATGCATCAATATTTTGTATTTTTATTGAATATAAACAGCATTTAATATTAGCAACAAAAATACAAAATTATTAATTTTTGTCATTAAATGCTGCTATATTGAGTAAAAATATGAAATATTGATGATGGTATTATTCAGGTAACTTTGTCCTATATAGAAAAATATCTATATATTATGAACAAAATGTATATTCGATATTTTATTGTAGTAAACATATTTATATAAATATTAATTTATTCGTGAAATATCTAATAGTAAATACAACACATAATAAAAAGCGCAGTAGAAGTAATTTAGTTTTATCTCGTGTGTTAATATATTAATACTAATTTTGAATATATATATTTTTAGTACTTTTAGATTTTATTTTTAGACATTAATTTTAATATTTTTAGAGAGAGACTTTATTTGAAATATATCACTACACACTGTAGCATAAAAATATGGTGCCTTATGCCGTGCTATACAAATTGTTTGTATATTCTTGTGTTAGTAACATAAAAATAACTTCATGATTAAAAGCTGTGAAATAATTTAATGGAACATGCAGCGATCTTGGTATTCGTGACATATGTAACAGTCAGATCCTTGGAACTTTTTCAAGCAGAGACGCAATCGGACCACATTCACGCCGCAACAGCTTCAGGAATTGGAATCTCTTTTCCAGAAAACGCATTATCCCGACGTTTTTCTCAGAGAAGAGGTTGCACTTCGGATATCGCTCTCGGAAGCACGTGTTCAGGTGAATTTTCCTTGCAATCATTTCGATGCTTCATTGTATTTCACTAAAACTTTTTCGACTAATCCTTTTGTTTTCCTTTAAGAAAAACTTTGGTTAATTACGCAAACTTTTTGTGTAATATCAATTACATGAATTTCCTTATAATTGTCTAATTAATAAACGAAGCACACTGTCGAAAAAGCTAATAACTAAAAATTAGAAAAATTATAGATTATAAATAAAAGAAAAAATTTTTTTATGTAATAAGAAATTTCAATCAATCGAAAATTTTTAATGTTTTAATAAATTTTTACGAAAATATTTTCTTGACTGATTAAAAATTAAAAAATTTTGGAAAAAAAGTTGGAAATTATAAAATTCACAAAATTATTAATATTAGACTAAGATCCGTTCTGAAAAACTGGCTTTCTTCGCTTATTAAATTATATTATTTACACATATTGATTAATTTTTATTTATTATTATTTAAAAATTAAAATATTTCTCTTGAAGAAGAAGACTTTTATCGATCAAGCGAAAATTTTACATTGTTTTGAGATCTACGATAAATTCAGATATTTCCACTCCTCTGTTTGGCAGAAAGACAACCCTTTTATTCCGAGAAAATCCGAGGTAAAGCTCGCCTTTGCCTTCCCAGCAAAAGGCTAAGAAAACTTACAACCTCGAAATCTACGAAATGCGGCCTTCCAACAGATTGCTTCGTTCCCTAAAACCGTTCACTAATTAAAGCCCAAATAAACTGTTTGCAGGAAATACGCGCGGTTTATTCTCATTCACTTTTCGAATCCCGAATTAACCCGCTAATGATCGCAATCGCGATGGATCTAATTTTCCATTAGTCGCGCTGTTATTTCGTATATTACCGTTATACAAACATTGATAAAATGCGTTTACAACAAAATACTGACGGAAACAAATTAATAGGAGAGGCGGGAGCGCGGATTATTGAATTAATAAATTTTTTTTTATTTAACGCGTAATTACGAAAGAAGATCAGAGATGAGCGAATTTTTATTAAAATTCTTTTATTTTATATTGCATAGTATGCGCAAATTATAATTTTCCGTGTGTGTTTAATTATTCATTTAATGATTTCAATGACTGAAAAGCTTGATGTAAAAACCGGTAAATTCCATTTTTTAAAACTTTACTAGGATTAACAAAAAATTATTTTGTCAAGTATTACGCGAAATATTTTACGAAAACTGTTGAAATATGTAAAGATCATTTTGTCAATATGTTTTTAAATAAAAAGTTTTATTGGTAATGCCATTTAAAAAAAATATTTTTATTAAATGGATCTATCAGTTTTTGTCCCGAACATAAAAATTGATGTCAGAATCGACGTATGCAGTTTTACTCATCAATAAACAGTAAAAGTAATAAATAAATAAATATTTTTGTATCGTTGAATAAATATTTTTATAAATAAATATTTTTATATTCTTAATACATTTTAACTTCAACATCGTCAATATTGAATTCTTCTAAAGGTATTTTTGGTCCCCAATATAACTCGTTACAATGATACTATAATATTGTATTATTTTTTTTGGTGTGTCAGCCAGAAAAAAAACATTATTTAGTTTCTTTTGCACCGAAATCTACTTACAATTAGTCAACTCCATTCATAAAATCAGTTTATAAATCTTGCTGTCTGCAATTTTTTATTAAAAAAACAGAATGTTTAATTAAATCATCTTTTTATCAAAATCCAACAAAATTATTTTCAGATCTGTATCCAGCAAAATTTTAGATCCCTCAGCAAAATCGTTCTTTCCGTGTATCGTATGTTTCGAATGTCTTATGAAAAAATAGTCCTTTGTATCTATTGCTTTTATTTAAATTAATAATCTTGTATCAACCAATAAAACGAATCACAAAAAGTGATGTTCAATTAAATTGAATTTAATTTCACGAATACGACAATTGCGAAAAGCTCTATTTAAAGCTCGTAGGAAATAGATTGACTAATCAATCAGTGACCAATATGATATAGATTGTTCGATCAATTAATTTTCTTGAGATTTGAAGTGCAGAAGTCGCAGCAACGGCTTTCAGTCGGGTCAAGTCAGCGCAGATGTTTCGATTCATTAATGATATCAGAAATACGAACAAAACTCGATCCGCGATCGTATCACAAAGGCCCCCGCGTACATCTGGCTGCGATAGGGTCTATTACGCGGGGACCATTGTGCGAAAACGATTAGGCGAACTCTGATGAAACGAGCGAATCACAAACAAACGCGAGACGGGCCCGAGAAACTCGGAAGTTCACCGAGAGTAAATTCGATTAATGCTTTCGAATCTCTTCACCCGCGAATACCGTCAGAGTGTGTTAACGCGGGTAAACTATATAGGGTATTTAGTAATTGCAGCACGGATCGTGATGAGAATAAAACCGATGAAAAAGTAATATCCTCGAAAAGACGCATAATTATTTTTTTTATAAAAAACGTTTGAAATCTAAAATTGAAATTAAAATCACACACGGAAAAAACGATTTTGCTGTGGGATTTAAAATTTTAATGGCTATAGATCAGAAAATAATTTTATTGAATCATCAAAATAATTTTGTTGGAATCTTAAAAATAATGAGCAATGCTGCAAAAAATGTTATAGCAACTAAAATTATTCTATATAATTATTTTGATTGTTTAACAAAATTACTTTTCTGATCCAGCTAAAATTTTAGATTTCTCAGCAAAACCATTCTTTCTATGCACAGTAAAAATTTGAACAGAACTAACATAAAATTTATTCTAGATCAAATGCGATCTCAATTATCTAGAAGCATTCTTTTTGTCAAAAAATTAAATGTTTTTATCATCCACTTGAATTATTATCGTTCAAATTAGTCGAATATCTATATTTTAAAATCGAACTGCGAACAACGCGGTGGATACGTACATGAAAAAACGATTTTGCTAAAGTATCTAAAAAAATTAAGCTAGATAACTCTAAAAACAATTTTGTTGAACTATCAAAATTACTATGGACACTTAAGTAGAATAAGCAATACTGCAAAAAATTCTAGCAATCAACTTAAGCGTCTTATATAATTATTTTGATGGCAAACAAAATTATTTTCTGTATTTTAGTTAAATTTTTAGATACTTCAGCAAAATCGTTCTTTCTACGTATTCGCTTTTATTCGCAGCGATAATTCACGTCCCTCCGTAACGTTCGCCATTTTCTCGCCCCGCGGCGAGCGGGAGGGGTCGAAATTACAACGATCGGTCAGGTCAGCGGTTCCTCCGCAGGTATGGTTTCAAAACAGACGGGCAAAGTGGAGAAAGCAAGCTCGGTTACAATTGCTGCAGGACGCGTGGAGAATGCGATGCTTGGGTTTAGGGAGTGCCACGCCGCTGTTGCTCGGCCGGCCACCCCCCGGCGGCCTCGAGAGGACCACCGCCAGCGACGCGTCCTCCACTTCGCCGTCGTCGTCGTCGGCCCTCACGGGTTCGCCGAACGCGACCGACAAGCTACCCGAGATTGGCGGTCCCGTGTCGGTCTGCAGAGATTTTCGAATCCTGCCTCCGCCGCCACCCGGGTAAGCGTCTCGTAATACAGAAATCTATTTTTAATAATTTAAATAAATAAATAATAAATTTTTAATAAATAATATAGTAATTTATTGTATCACTTTCAGTTATTTTTCTCACTGCATTTTCTCTCGCGCTATGGACACGTTTCTAGATTTTTTAAAATAATATTTCAAAAAATTATAATAAAGATTAATATGTTTTTTTAAATATTTAAAAAAGAGATAGAGGAGTATTAATGATACGAATGCGTTACGTTTTTCGTATCCATTAATGATCATCCGTATTTCCAATGGAATAATCGGTTAGAATTATACAGACATTATATAGTTATGACGTTTTAAATTTTTGTATTTTCGCAAAATTATACGCAACAGAAATGTTGCGTATAATAAATTCATTATTTGTTGCGTGTAATAAATTCGTAATTGTGATTGTACTGCTACATAAAATAATTTCAATTGCGTAAAACTAGTTGAACTTGAAAATCCCGATGTAAAAATGCCAAGATCACAATAATCAAAGTCATAACCGATTAAAAATTTACATCGAGTAAAGTTTATGTATTCAAGATCTTTATTCATATTTATGTATATGTGGCAATTCAAAATGTGGCAACAAAAATGTAAGCAGTAAGTAATCAATATTTTTTTATTTATTATTATTGCTTATGTTATTGCCTTTTTATTTGTTATTGCTTGATTGTGATCGATTTATTTATATTTACTGCTTGCATTTTTTTACGTGTGTTGTACGATCTTAAGAGAAAGATAAATAAAATGTATTTTGTTGCGCCGAATCACGTAATATTAAATATGTTTTTATATAATGAATAAAATTACTAATTAAATAAAACTTTAAATTATCAATTCACTTTATCGAACTATCAAAATACACGATGAGTTGTGATAGTTACTTATGGTGTAATTCACATCAATGCGAATTCGAGACAAGCATGATTTCCTTTGAAATTAATAAGTAACTAATAAATAACTAATACTTGTTCACGAAAAATTACTCACACTATTAGTCTTCTATTCATCAAAAACAACTATCGAATCTATACATTTTTCACAACAATAGCTCACAAAATAAATCGTAGGAAAAGAGACAATAGTGAAATTCAATTCAATTTTATATAATTTTCTAAGACTAGATTTTCTTGTATCAGGAAACTGATATTCCGTACCTCAGTGTCCATAGAGTTACCTGAATAAAGAAAATATTCTGTGACTCTACATTGCTATTCTGGGGACCGTTACTTCGTTTAATTCACCTAATCGAGAAATTTGTTAAATTTTCCGATTAATTTATCGCCTGACGTGACGCCGTTGCGCAGATACTCGGTACCTTGCGACAAATCGCCCGACAGGATCAAGTGCCGATGCGGAACGCCGCCCAGGATCTGCGCGAGTCCCGTGGACCATCCTGGCGACAGTTTGGCGACGAGGGAGCGGCCGCAGGAGGCCGAGATGGATCTTACCCTGAAGAGTCACCATTCCGTGTCCGCCAGGCACTCGTTGTTCCATCATTTACCGAGCAACCACCAGCAACAGGACATCGCGCAGAGCATGGACGAGCCGCTGGACGTCACCCTCAACAACAAGAACAATTGAGGGCCGGATGAACGAAGACAGTTCGTGATCGGCCAATTACGGTTACTCGCGAAAATATTTGACTCTTCAAAACCTCTTGACTCTTAAGTGTAATCGCATTGCGAGTATACACGCAAGATAACGTGCATTATCGAACTCTATATCAGTTCCGAAGGTAAAATAAGCGGGAAGGACAGTGAAGACGGAGGGAAGAAAGGTCGCGCGTGCAAATACACATATATATCACTGTTTTTTTTTTAATTTTTGTGTTGAACATTAAAAAAAATTTTTTTTTTTTTACTTTCGTCTTTTTACCCATGTAAAAATCTTTTTTAATTCTTTCAGCATTTAATTTAATTTAAATATGTGTGCATATAAATTTATATAACATTTAAAAATCAACGAATCCTGATCGCTGTATCACGAAAGGATCGACATTTGACAACAAAAGGAAATGTAAGTTGGAACGAAAGTTAATTGTATCTCAATGTGTAGATATGTTTTCATCATTACGTATTTTATCTTACATATTTATTACAGTATATGAGAGCGTGTGTAATTTAGCACCGGAAATATGTGACAGATGCTGTCGTTTTCCCACGTTTCTAACGTTGGGATTCCGTGTTGCAGACTGTAATGATTGAGAATGAAATATTTTTAAAGCAATATTTTATAATGATAATTAGACACTAAAATATCTTTTGAGATATGCGATTTGAAAGTACGCAAAGATTCTCAAATAAAAGAGAGCAAGTGTACACTGTATTTATTTTTTTTTTTTTTGAGTTATCGAGTTATTTGTTATTGAGATGAAGTTCCGTTTTTTTCTTTTTGGCAATACGAGGTGTGGCAATCGCGATGTGTTCTCTTGAATATTTTGAACATTCTATTAATAGATTTGTATCATAACATCCTCATTAATAAAACAATAAAAGATCCTTTCACTTTCTCGCGACAAAGATATAATGTTAAAAATATTAAAACTACGTAACGAGAACGATTAATTTTATTCGCTAAGCGTCACCTTTGTATAAAAAAAGTTACTATTTATATTACTATTACTGTAGAAAAATTAATAATATTTCTGATATAAAAAGAAGAAGTGAGAAAGGACTGAAAAAGTTACGAGCGACGAAAGTGCAAGTGATTTTTATCCGGGACCTTCACAGTCGGGGCTTCTCTATGAAAAATAGAATAAAATTAAATGGATTTGTAACTTGTCGTTACCTATTCTCCGCGTGCACCGTTGTTGTCTGTAAAAATTTTCAAGCGTGGTGGAACGCGTTCTGTACAATAAACTAGCAATTTCCACTGATGCATTTTTCGCGTGTCGATGAATGATTGATCGAAAAAACAATTCTTCATTAATTCGTTATGCCCGTTTCCAACTTTAATCTCAGTTCAACTTACTCTTTATCATTTTCTAATTCTAAAAATTAGAAAAAGATGATGTTGAACCGAAATTAAAATTAATCTATTTGGTGAAAACGGTATAAGAGCCTCTTTCATCAACTTCTGATTAAAGGGCCTCTTTCACCAAGTTCTGATTAAATTAATAAACGATTAATTTACAGAAATGCTAACAGCAGTTCAATTTATCAGAACTTCTCTCTTCCTCTTCTGTGTTTATGAGCTTAATCATCAGTTAATTTAACCGGAAATTAGTGAGAGGCCTTAAGTGTTAAAAGCACGAATTTTTTTTAGACGGATCTACTACGTGCGCCATGCACGTAATTTGCACGGTCGAGTGCATCAATGGTGTCCAGCGCGCTTACGTTCGAATTTCTCTTTAATACGTAAGCGTGTCTTCTCTTACATAACCGATTATGTATGGTTTAACTACCATTTGCCCGCGGAAAAGAATCATTTAATCCTGCATATCGGATTGCCAATAATGCACACGACAGTATACACGATTATTGATATCATTTACAAGTCAATTCGACTTGTACGTGTCCTACTTCACGTCTGCATATGCGACAACCGAAAATAGAATGAACTGTTTAAAAGACTCTTTCAGTTGTTATGCTGGAACTTTTTGATAAGGAACGCGAAGTGTTAACACTGTACATAGATCCGACATATAATTAATTTATACATATAAATTATATATATATATATATATATATATATCTTATAAATCTAGCGCGACACAATAATTTAGGATACATTGTTTTAGAAATAAATATTAATCGCTAATTATGTTTTCTACTTTGTTCAATATCTATATAAGTTTTTTTTCTGTTCAAAAGCACGTGATAATGATTCTTATTTATCATAATATATAATGTTGCAAATTTATCAATTATAACATTATAACATTATATTTCTACTGACGTCCAATTGAATTAATCAATATATAGATATCTTTATGATTAAGTCTCGAATGAAACATCTAAAATGAGACACACACACACACACACACACACACACACACACACACACACACACACACACACACGCGCGCGCGCGCGCGCGCGCGCGCGCGCACGCACACGCGCGCGCGCACACACAGTCAAAATTAAATAAAAAACATTGGTTTTCTTTATAATTCTATTTTCTATTTCTATCTAAAAACTATTCATTTAAACATCAAACTTATCGACTTAATCACTTTTTGATATTTTCTGATTTAATTTTTGTGAATTTTAACGAGATTCATAAAAATACCGACAGTCGATAAAAACAAGTTATTATTTTATCAATTATTGAAAATATCGAAACTGCTAATCGATAAATGAGCAATAGAGGTAGATATTGTAATATTTTACTTTTTATTTCTACTTTTTTATCTGAACTTCGTGATAAAATAATTTTCTTTTGATCTTACAGTTAAAATTTTAATAAACAGGTTTTTTTTTAACTACTAATTTTTCGTAGCATGAAAGGAACGTTATAAATAACAAGACCTTCATAAAATAATTTTGTATTTAATTCAGAATGTTATTACTTCTCAGCTTTTTTTGCGCTCTTACTCGTTGCATCACCAGCTTTAACTTTTTTAGTTTTCTTTTTTAATCTGTAAAACGCATCCGTTCGCAATTTATTTCTAATCTGCCTCGCTTTACGTAGCTTGAAGCGGTCAAAGTCGCTGAGTTCCGCACGCTAAAACAGAAAACAAGTATTTTTATCGAATATAAAGTTCCAAGATATACTATTCCTAAAGTAGTAACTATGTCATCAGAGTCAAATTAGCGTCGTCAGTAAAATCAGACGGCATTTCCTATCAAAAAATATTGGTTCATCATATATATTCAAGCATCTTTTTAAACATAATTTTTCGATAATTTTCTTTTTTTTTTAAGATATAAAAATATATCAGCACAATTGTTATAAATCAAATAAATATATTTATTTAAATAACGACTATCAATTATTAGCACAATAAATAATTAGAAACTTTTTTAATACCTTCTTTTTAGCTTCAACTTTTCTGGACCACATTGTCTGTTTCCAAAGTTCATTAATATTAGCAGTATCCCATGCTTTACGCACTACACGAGTGGATCCAGAAAATGGGAAACGTAAACGGAATTTTGTCAAGTGAAGCTCATTGAGTCTCATCTCGCAACGGGGTACACCTGACGATGGACCATCGACTAGAACCTGAAAAATATATTTGTTTTAAGACCTGAAGACAACATAACAGCTTATTGCAGAAATCACACAACTATATCAGAACAAAATTAGCATCACCAAAATCAGACGGCACTTCCTATTATGTATTGTTTCATCAGTTTTAGAAAAATATTATAAAAATATAAATTACATAATTAAAATATAAAATACATAATTCTTAATCGGATCTCAGACGCCCAGAAAGTTTTATGGCGAACACACTATTGCCATTTTGAAATATAAAAAATGTGTTAAAATGCTGATAATTAAATAATCTTCTGAATAAATTTTCTCTTCAATTTTTGTGTTTCTTGATATTAAAATTTGCATTTTATTTCAAAATTTGTCTGAAGAATAATAAAAGCTTCTGAGATCCAAACTATTCAATTACATGTTTTCTGTTAATGATTAAACTTGTTTAAATTAATTTTTATGTTTATATTTAATATTATCAATTACAGTTACAGTTACTATTTATAACATAGTCAAAGAATAGCCACAGAATAAGACAATTGTACAAAATTTGCTGCATAGTCAAAAAATGACTACAATTAACTTTGTTTCAGTGTCATTGACTGCGTTTCGATATTCACTGTACTAAAAATCTATAGCATATGTTATATGCGTAATAAATTTTTCACATTGGCAATAAATATTGGAGCGCAGTCATCAATCAATATGTCAGCTATTAAAAACGATTTGATACCATGTAATTCTATAATTTTTTCACACCAAAAAAATTAAAAAATTTAAACAGAAAAATATTCTTACCCGATTTTGGTCGATGATATCAACGATAGTGACCAATTTGCCTTTATAAAGACCATCGCTCACATAGGCCACACGGCCAGACTGCACAAACCTCTGGAATGGCTGTTTGAAAAAGAATATTAATGAGTTCTCACAAGCTACATTAAATTTGCTTTGAAAAGTAGTCAATTCTCTAGTGTGCAATATTGAAATTTTACGATGCATAGCACAGACTTCACCTATGTTTACATTACTTCAAATTAAAAAACTTTTGCACAAAAATATTAATTTTAATGAGTTCGAAAAAAATCTTTGTTCCAGTAGCGCTTAAGAGATTCGTTGAATTCGAAGAATCCGAATTAAAATAAATAAGTAGAACATAAAATGTAGACCGAAAATTTGCCTAACGGATTTTATGCGATTTCCTTCTTAAATTCGCGCTAACTCCTTCTTAAAAACAATTTATCGCAAATGAGAATAACAATATTATACCGAGTCGCGCCATTACAAGAAGGCGAGGATCTTATCCAGAATCTCATGTGAAGCCTTGTGTTCGTGATGCTAGAAACTACTCCAAGATCTCGGACGGAAAAAAAATTGTCTAATCAATGATCAATTGACCGAATTGTTCAAACGTGATTTATTCTTTCTCCATCCGAGATCTCGAAGCGATTTCTAGATCATGGTTACAAGGCTTAAAACCACAGCGATGTACCATGCGGGTGACAAACGCTAGCCCGATGAGGTTAAGTCGCGCGATAATTCGCAACGCGAGACGACCGTGTCGTTAAAAATTGCGAGCATGATCGCGTGAGAGAAGCGGGATTTGCGGAAGATCTGTCAGATCGCCGGTTACACGACTTTACGCGATTGATACTCGACAAGCCTGCGATCACCATTCACTTACCATGATTTTCCGGAAGCGAAAGAACCATGCGACGGAAAACCGGATAAATCGAGGTCGCTGCCAGAGAGAAACCTGAGAGCGAATCTGTTCGTGTTAAGTCCCGGTCTGCATAGATGTAGTAAGCCTTGAGTCGTAAGAAATTGATCAATCACAGTCGAATGTGAGGAGAATAATTGACTACGATTGGTCAATTTCTTACGGCTTAAAGGCCCATCTACATAAGACGCAGCATTCAGGTCGCAAGTCGCAACGCAGCTGCGACGGCCAATCAGAAGAAGCAATAGTTACTACTGACACTTCTGATTGGCTGTTGCGTCTGCGTTGCGACTTGCGATCTGCGTGCTGCGTCTTATGTARATGGGCCTTGAGGCTAGGTCTGTGTTCGAGCAGACGCTATTAAGCGGTGTCTACAATGAGATTTTAAGCCTTAAGCCATAAGGAATTGACCAATCACAGTCGAATATGAGGAGAAAAATTGATTATGGTTGGTTAATTTCTTACGGCTTAAAATCTCATTGTAGACACCGCTTTAAGCCCGTATCAGACTAGAGATTAAGATTGAGATTGGAATTGTAATTTAACCAATCAGAAGAAAGAAAACTAATCTCAAGTTTAGTGAACTTTGTTTTGATTGATCAAAATCCAATCTAATCTCAATCCCAATCTCTAGTCTGATACGGGCTTTAGCGCTAAAATCTATAGTGCATGTTATGTGCACGTACTATATCTATTGTAAACTGGGATTTAATCCCAGATGTAGTACGCCTTAAGTCTTAGGAAATTAACCAATCACATTCGAATTTGAAGAGAATAATCGACTATGATTGGTCAATTTCTTACGGCTTAAAGCTTACTACACTTATTGTAGATCGAGGTTTAGCGTTTTCGACTACAACAGATATGAATCCAAGGTGAGCTAATGGTCGTGTTCAGCAGACTCAACTGTTGCGGAGTGGATCCGTGAGCGTTTACTGCTATTGGTGTATTCTTCTAGATCATCCAATAGCAGCGAGTGCTTATGGATCTGCTCCGCAACAGTTGAGTCTGCTGAACGCGATCAATGACGTCACATGCTGAAACTGTCCAATTAGAATCTAAAGTAGAGCGTAGCCGCCCCGAATAAAAGAAAAACATATTTTACCTGCTTGAGACCTAACTGTCTAGAAGTTGCAGCTAGACAGTGTATATTATAGTAATTATATAATATAGTATAATATATTATAGTAATTATATAATATATGATTATAGTATTTGGTCAATCGCACCATGTTCAAATGAACCACTTAATTTTTTTTCCTAGAAAACAGATCTCTCAATGGGTCGAATGCTTGATTGACAATTTGAACGCACTCATTGATTGAGAAAACAGTTAAATGAGTGCTTGCTGCTATTGGCATATTCTTTTAGATTTAAAGACGTCCTCCAATCATAGGCAACAATTATTAAGGGCTCATTCAGGCTGCGGTCCACTTGGCACTACGAATGCTTCGAAGCATTTTTTGATTGGTTAATTTGTAAAATTCTATCTTCTGGATTAGTCAATCGAATGCTTCGAAGCATTCGTAGCGTCAAGTGGACCGCAGCCTCATTGTGCTTTGGGTGCTTTTATTTGATGACACAAGTCGACACAATCATTCTATCTTTGTTATTTATTGAATGCCAAGAAAGATAGAATGATGTTTGTGTCGATTTGTGTCACTAAATGGAAAGCACCCTTTCTGAACGTAGCTATTGAATATCGGAGCTGTGTTCCGATATTCATTGTCAGTACTGCAAATCTATAGTATACGTTACGTGCACTGTAGATTTTCAGTATTTGCAGTGAATATCGGAACGCAACCTTGTGGTGGAGTGACACACGAGTATCTCTATGGTATGAATTTCCCATAATGCAACACTTGTGTTGGATTTTTCTCATTTCACAAACAGAAATCAGCTGTTCTACTCCGTTGCCGAAGATTGGGATGAGTGTTGTCGGCACGGTGGAACTTTTTATGTAATTTTATGACAGTCGTTTACAATTGAAAACGTAAAATTTCATTTATTATTTTATTATAAATAATAAGATAAAAATCAAATATGAATCTGACAAAGATTTTTGGAGTTTCAAGAGGTGTAAAATGTGCTCTTGATCGAGGAGCACACGTGTCGTTATTCGGTAATGTCAATATGCAAGCGAGATGTAAGAGCAGAGATATAAAACCGACGAGACCTAAGGCTATCGAGACAAATAGATATCGAAAATCGGAAGATGCGATTGGATTGTATGGATATAGCTTGTTGGCAAGTAATGCTACAGACAAAATTATTATCTACTTGTTCTTCTAAAATACTGTTTATATTATAATAGTAAAAAGCTATATTTGCGATATAAATAAAAAATTATAAAGTAATGCTTATCTAATGCAAAATATATTCTATTATATAATATATGTTTTAAAATACATAAATTTTTCTGCATATATATATATATATATATATATATATATATATACATAAAAGAAATAGAAAATAAAAAGATATAAAAGTTAATTTTATTATATATTATAATAGATATATTGGGATTTTAATATTTTATAAATATAAGCAAAAAATACAATTTATGTAGAATGTTTTATATTTTAAAACTGCTAGATTCCACCAATAATTTTCAAATTTAATATTTTCATGTTACAATTTCTGTATTTTAGGGAATACCTATTGCTACTTTTGCACTTGGCACATGGCAGATTAAGAGATTATGGTGGAAACTGGATCTAATAGAAAATTTAAAGCAACGTACTTCAGCAGAGCCAATTGATCTGCCATCTGAGTAAGATTATGATATTAGAATATTATATTGTAAGCATTATTTATTACAGATATATGATAGAAACATTTCTTTTTAGCTTAAATGATTTAAAAGATAAAGAATATTATCGTTTGAAGGTGAAGGGCAAATTTTTATATGAAAAAGAATTTTTAATAGGACCTAGAAGTCTTATTCTCAATGGGGAGGCTGTTAGTGAAAAAAGCGGTGGAATATTTTCTCGTAAAGCAGGCACAGGATATTACGTAATTACGCCTTTCAAACTGGAGGATCAGGAGTAATTGTGCTTTTATTAATTTATTAATTGTTGATTAAAAGAAGTTATGAACAGAACAAAACTCGTAATATTTTATCATTTTTTGATTCCCTATAAAATTAATTTAGAATTGTTTCTTGATTTTAGCTTGATTATCATGGTGAACCGTGGATGGATTCCTAAAAGTAATCGCTCGACGTTCAAAATAGAAAATAAAATTACAGATACTGTAGAAATTGTTGGCATTATCAGAGCAACTGAAAAGCGACCTCCGTTTGTACCTGACAATGCTCCTGCGAAAGGTGTATGGCATTACAGGTAGAGACACATAGTTCGCTTATTTTAATATTTATTTGTATATTAACATAATTTAAAAAATTTTTAGTAAGTGTAGAAAATTATGTTTTTCATTCATGTAACGTATACTATAGATTTTCAACGCTAAATTGCACTAATAGCATCTCTCCGAACGCAGTTTTTGAAATACTCATGTACCTATATTATACGACTGGTCATATTATCTGAATGTACGGTTCATAAAAAATCAAATACATATATTTATTCTAGAGATTTAGATGCAATGGCAAAGATAGCAGAAGCAGAGCCTGTGTACATAGAATTATTGGCCGAATATGGTACACCTCAAGGTCCGATTGGAGGCCAGACGAAAGTAACTTTAAGGAACGAGCATTTGAGTTACATAATCACTTGGTATATGTTGTCTGCCTGCACGAGCTATATGTGGTTTCGACAGTTTGTACAGAAATTACCTCTTCTTTGAACGCATTTAAATATTTGTACATACAAAAAAAGTGTAATTATATGTAATTATGTTATACAGTCAGTCTTACAAGAGCGTATACACTATATCTGCAAGATTATAAAAATTAAAAAAAAGTGTATACCATTTTAAAGTATATTCAATGCCTATTCCATCATTACCTAATATATCGTTCAATCTCCATTCATATAATAGCCTGACAATATTTGGGTATTTCAAATAGTTTTCTTAGCGTAGTTAAGGGAAAGCGATTTTCATTTTCCGGATTTGATAGTATGACTGTTTTGTACATGTGTGTGTATATATATATATATATATATATATATATACATTTTCTCTGAAACTTTCTCTTCATAAACGCCTAAATACTTTCGATTGGATTCGCATCAGGAGACTGAATCAATTTACATAAGGTTGTGATGCCATTTTCGAATTTCCAGGCGGTGCACAAACGACCGGATTATCCAGTCTGCATCGAATATGTTACCAAATTTACCTAGATAGCAATGTCTGTATTGTTGCCGGCATGTTGCTCACAAAATTATGCATGGTTGCTATTAGAATTGTAGCAACTAAGTTCGCATTTGTTGGCAAGTTGACTTTCATAATATGACAGCTTTGGATAGCAGCTTGAAAGCAACTTTGCTGGCAAGAGCATGCAGCAAGTGATTCAAAATTCATGCTGTTGTCGTTATGTTGCCATAATAATTTATGGTCTATAATAATTTATATATTTACACAATGTTGTCATATTGTCGACAACGCGAGGTAACTTTGATGCTACTATCTTGCCATTAAATTGTTGGCAATGCATTACCTGCATTTTGTTATAATATTCGAAATTGTTAAAGACAAATATAGCAAGTTGTCAGCATCATAAAAAATCATAGAATTTTGCTCAATTTTATTCAGACGCTTGGTTATCTAGGTACATGACAAAATATAGAATGTTCCTCTCTATCGAAATCAGAACTCACTCGTCATTGAATACAGGATAATGTGTATATATAATGTGATATATACGCTCTTGTGGGACTATCGTAATTATTATGACTGTATTCCGAAATTCATTGCCAGTGCTGAAAATCTAGTTGCATTACAGATTTTCAGCATTGCCAGTCAATTTTAAAACACAATATACATATAATCCTGTAATTATATGTATAATTATTTTTCATTATGTACATTACATTTTCTAATTCGTATTTGAATTTTTTTCTAATTACATATTCCGTTTTTTCATATCTTTATGGAAAGTCCAAATGAAACAATGTTGACTTGTGCAATTCGAATAGGTGCAAAATTGGAAGGGAAAACGTATAATTCATAGAATTCTTTATTTCGTAAACGTAACAATTGTGAATGTGATCCATCTCTAGACAGAAATGTCTCTAGAAGAGAGATATCGTCTAATTGCTCCCCCGGGAAAAAAGACCTTTCCGCTCGTTAATAACAACAATAACAATAATGAGATGACTATAACAGCGATCGCTATAAGCCATCGCTAACAAAACCGTTAACGATGGTCATGGTATACAATATTTCCACGAAGTCGGCATAAAAAATATCTTTATACAAGTATGAAAATATACATTATATAAGTTACATCGATTGTTTATATATACTATCACAATAATAATGATAATAACATTGATAATAATAGATAATAATTGTAGAAAAGCAGATTGAGGGGCACTAGCAAAACTGTCAAGATCTAAAAAAATAATAATAGTAAAATAATTCTTTCATTAAGCTCGTTTTTGTGCTTACAATTCGCATTTTTTACAAATTTTTACAAATTTATATATGTATATATGAGACAATTAAGATATTTTGTTTAGTTAATGAACTATTTTCTTATTTGAACTATTTCATATAAAATGTGAAAATCTTGTGTCTTAAAGTATTTAAAATAATCTTAATCGAACAATTCTTAATCAATTGCATTTCACTGATACTTCATTGTGAAAAGTCTCCATCGAGAAATCAACGAAATTTCATTATGATCAACATTTTTTATGTTTATTATGTCGTTATTCATGTTTATTATTTTGTGAAGCGGGATATATTTTATTGTCGCGGATGTGTGTCCTTAAATCAGTTTAAGCACATTGAAAGCATCGCTTTCTTTTATATCCGATCTTTGAGGGTTGGCATAAAAACACTATACGTATTTTATTCGTACACGAAGTGTCTCAGGAGAAAAGGGTATATAGCAAAGAATTTCAATTTTGGAATTAGCTCCTTTAAAGAAATGAAAAGACTAGAAGAGAATACCGCTGTTTTATAGCTGTCCATTCTTGTCTCGGCTCAAACTTCATATTTAATAAATTTGAGAACGATGAAAAGGAAGCTTCTTTATTTAACAATTGTTATAATATACGCTTATAATCCTCTAAAAATTTAACTTTCGATGTCAATTCAAATCGCCTCCAAACTGTCGTTTTGGCAACGACGTATCTTTCTTCGGAGACACCGCGTACGTTTTCCGACTCCGTAAACCTATTTTCTTAAGCTTACGAAATAATAAACTCTCTTAAATGTATTAATTGCGCTAACTTCCTAGATATTTGCTAGATACTCGTACAACGTCCTCGCGAGGACGTCGAAGAAGGCAAGTCGCGAATCGATCCCCTTGCGATCGATCGTTATACCCTTATTGATCCCTCGCATATCCCTAAGAATATACGTCCTTATACTACTTTCGAATTGTACTACAGTTTATCAATAGTGACTGTCAATTTTACATACGCGGCCTTTAGAGCCTCAACATCTGTTACTCTCTGACAGCCGTTTAGAGACGCCTGAGAGCATCGACGATCGCGACTCTCATCTAACTGGATAACGAAGAACGGACATAAATATCGTTCTTCATTTAAAAGTATCAACATTTTCGTCGAACTATGTGAAACGTATATACGATTAGCTCTAACTAGCTTTGTAATAAAAATTAACATGCGCGTTCAGGAGGATCCATTAAACATCCTTCACGCACACTTAAATCATCCCTCAGACTTTGCTGTCGTCTAAATTTCACACGCATCTAAATTGTCTCCACTTTTTTTATAAATTATATTGAACATGATTTTCACGTAATATTAAAAAAAATCAGATTACAGATAATTTAACGTTAAAAAGTGCTAGAAACGGATCTATTTCGATCTGATCTTTACGCAAGTGAAGCGTAGAGTTTAATGACACTAAATACGATTTTCTCAAATATGAATGAAACTCAGAATCGGTTCAGCGGCTACGCTTTCAAGATTAATCTTCATAGTCAAAACTCACATCGAAAACATGATTCATGTGAAGATTTATTTCTAATTTTATAATAACGAGGATATATTTGGAATTGATATGATTCTCTTTTCTTTTGAGATATATCTTTAACATCCGCAGACTCTGACAACATATTTTTAATATATATATTTAATATTATTAAATAATATTTTTAATAAACTTATTTTTAAATTAATTCATTGTAAAGACAAAATAATAATTTGAGAGTATTGAAAATTATGTTTCTAGAAGAAATAAAATAGTTTTTTCGAAGAGATAAAATAATAGTTTATATCAGTTTTGTAATTACTGTACATCTTTTAATAAAAATAATGTTTAGAAAATATAACTTTGATTAAATCGCTTGAGACAAGGAATATGATATAAGAATACAAATTCAGTTAATAATAAAGGTGTTTATTATAAAAATTTTGATTTTTAGTTATTTTATTTTATACGCAACATTGCTTTCAAATATAAAGTAACAAGTATTTGTGAAGCGTTTTAAAATGTTTTATCTAGAACTTTTCATACATTAAATATTTTTGTTTGCCTTCCCATAATACACTATTCATTTGGACAAAATAAAACTTTAATTTCTATTTTTCCCTTTAAACGCTATTTGATTAATGTACAGTAATTACAACATATTTAGCTGCAATATATGAAATTACATGCAAAATTATAGCGTAATTATGGCCTAATCTATAAAATATTCAACATGTCAATTTGCTGTATAATGCAAATAAAGCATTATTTCATATGACAGCTGTTCTGAGCATCATCGTTCAGTGTCTTATAAAACATATAATACGTATATATCTATATAATATGTATGATTTATAAGTGACTGTACGTAAACGCGATTGTATATGTATTGTATACATTCTCTATATCTATATGTTCTATCTACATATTTTTTTATGTGTGTGAAGTTACATATGATACTATTTAAATAATAATAACACACATCGCCGTTCGAATTTAAAAGCAAACCTGTAAACCGATAAATAATAAGTTTAAATGGTAATAACAGTCATCACTTTATAAAAAAATTGGACATTATAAAATATGTTAAAGAATAGAATAATTAGAATTTTTTATGAT
The DNA here is from genome assembly GCA_037157785.1 of Cephalotes varians. Lineage (NCBI taxonomy): Eukaryota > Metazoa > Arthropoda > Insecta > Hymenoptera > Formicidae > Cephalotes > Cephalotes varians. The sequence continues at coordinate 186,656 of JANQDE010000125.1, forward strand.
TAAATTTATCTTATGAAAAAATCGACTTTCTCGTTTCTTTCACGATTTACGCTATTATTCAATAGTTTCATGCGCACAAAAGAACTCGATGCATATACTACGAACTATTAATGTGTTATGAACTTTCCTTGTCAATCCGCTTACTTGTTTTTATATTGTATTTTATTCTTTGTATTATTATCTCAAATAACATGTGACTTCTTAAATAAACTTTTTCATTCGTCTTAATTATTCTCATGCCACTTTCCAAAATGGCATTATAAAATCTATAAAGACGAGCTTTAGGAAAGAATTTAACTCGATAACGCGATTAAACAGTATCATATACTTCGCACTTATAATTACAAACTCGGCCTAGAATCATAATATTTATATCCTGACTATGAATACAGCCGAGTACTACATCTTCATATTCAAATTCATTCGAATTCAAATAAATCACAAATCAATGATCCGCACCGTTCTTCTCTAAAACAATATCTTATCCATAATGTGAGCAGTGAAAGAGAACCGAATCAATCTTATAACAACTAATCGGCTAAACGTCGATTCTCTTTCTGCCCTGTCCGATTGTTAATAGCGAATTTCGTTTTTCTAGAATCTGCAGTTAAACGTTTCGCGTGACGCTTAAGATGTCGAATACTCAAATTTTATGACTTTTCCAGATAAGTTCATAAGTTAATCACCGTTCCAAATAGGAGAACAGACAGGATTTTAAGTTCTACAAGTAATTGTACGCTCCAGGTGTATGCGGATGTGTGCGTGTCGGTCCGATGTGTCCTCCACAGACGCCATTCTCGGCTTTATTATTCATTGAGCACGCAGGTGCGGACCAGGGCGTCGCAGACAGCATAGGGATCGCAGTTGCTGCTAGGCCTCCTGTCTTCCAGATAGCCCTTCTTCTCCTCGGCGACGCCACGGGGAATGCGGATGCTGACGGTTCGGTTGGCCACTCCAGCGCTGAAGTCATGAATATTGCTGGTCTCGCATTTGCCGGTCAACCTGCGCTCGTTGTCCTTCCCTCCGCGCGGATCGTACGCCTGGATGTGCCTAAGATGTTGCTTGCTGAGCTTGTCGATCGCCTTCTCGATCTCGGCGATACCGTTATCGCTGCGCATCGCCTTCGTCGAGAAGTTGGTGTGCGCACCGGCGCCGTTCCACGAACCGTCCACCGGTTTTGGATCCAGAGTGACGATCACACCGTATTCTTCGGCAATGCGGTGCAGAATGAATCGGGCGACCCATAAATCGTCCCCGGCGTTGATGCCTACACATGGTCCTATCTGGATCCATAATAAAAAACACGATAATAATTCCTCGAGGAAAGAAATCTTTAATTAAATTTTTAATTAAATCTGTCTTGAGTTTGTTGTCTGATTACTTAATCTATATTATCTGAATTCTCTGATCTATCCAGATGTTACCAAAAAAAAGATTGACTTTGAATTAGGAATTAGAATTCTCTCCGTTTTTCATTACATCGGCTTCGATCACTCACCTGGAACTCCCATTGCGAGGGCATCACTTCGGCGTTGGTCCCCGCAAGCTTCACACCAGCGTAGAGGCAGGCCCTATAGTGAGCTTCGACAATCTCGCGGCCGATTACCTTATCGGCGCCAACACCGCAGTAATAGGGACCCTGTGGACCTGGAAAACCGTTCTTGGGCCAGCCAAGTGGCCTACCATCAAAGTCCAAGAGAGTATACTCCTGCTCGATACCGAACCAGGGTTCCTGATCCTTGATAGACTCCATTGCCTGGTTCGCGCGGTACCGTTTGTTTGATTTCGTTGGCGTTTTGTCGCTGTAATAAGTGTCGCACAGCACGAGCTTGTTGTTACCGCGACGGAAGGGATCGTTATAAATCGCCACCGGGTAGAGGTATATGTCACTGTTGACACCCTCAGCCTGGTACGTCGAGCTGCCGTCGTAAGTCCACGTTGGCAGGTCTGGAAAAGATAATTGAGTTTGATATTTCGTGTAGAAATAGCAATGAGTTATTAAACGAGTTGATGAGTTATTATCACGTTTAATCACTCTTCTTTCTTAGTAAAATTGTAATTCGATTTTTTTCAGTTACAATTTCCCGCAGCCAATTTCATGAAAAATAAATTATTATTAACTTTTAATTTTTGTGTTAATAAATAAATATTTCAATAATTAACCCTTAATCCTGAAGGATAAATTCTCAGATTAAACTTTGAAATGTAAAAATCTTTAAAAATCAATATTCTAATGAAATATTCAATTTATATATTTTCCCAAAATCTGATGATTAATTATAGCATATAGTATTCATAGTTCTTATATTTAAGAATCTTAAGTTTTAAGATGTCATAAGCCGATCACAGAGCCTTAGCAACTTAAGACATTACTTAAGACGGTCTTGAAATAAGAGCCGATTATAAATGTCTAAGAAACGTGATTTTCTTATTGTAATTTCTCTATTGTAATCCAATGATTTAATTTGTTAATTTGTTATAACTTTTAATTTTCCATAAAACTTTTATTCATGTTATATTTTAATTAATTATTCAACTAATTATACATAAAATATTTAATATTTATTTTTGAAATGTATCTTTAACGAATGGATAATTGTCACGTGATGCCGATGTAATGATATCATTATATTTCGAAATAATCGGTCATAGAGAATACATGTCAATAATTTAAGATTGTCAATAAAAATGAAGTTTACTATTCCCGTAGTTTCTAGTTTTTAGTAACTAATATTACACAAAATTAAAAATGACGTTAAATAATATTATTCCATTGAATGAGTGTTGAAATAAACTTTTTGTAACGGTACGTAATATAAAGTGGATGAGCATTTAAATTTTTAGTATTACATCAACATTGAGTTACGACTTTTTCTGCTGTATTCTAATAAGCGATAATCTTATATTTTGTTGGCTACGCAATAATTAATTTCTATAATAAAGATTTTAGTATCAAATGGTGGTAAATGGTGTTATTTTGTTGTTTTATTATAACGTAGATATTATTAGATTTCTACGAAATCGTTTCTTTGTGACGCATTGCCCATATTTTATGAATTCCTGATCCTTGATAGACTCATTCATTTCGTGTATAATAGCAGAGATCAATTGATCAGTGATAACGATCGACTGAATCGATTGAATCCGGCTACTCGTGTATCAATGTCCCATTGGAATTTATGGAAAATCATTCGATTGCAAGGTAATACACTCCACTGTAAATGAGTCATCTTTAATAAAAGATTCATCTCAGAGAGAGAGAGAGAGAGAGAGAGAGAGAGAGAGAGAGAGAGAGAGAGAGAGAGAGAGAGAGAGAGAGAGAGAGAGAGAGAGANAGAGAGAGAGAGAGAGAGAGAGAGAGAGAGAGAGAGAGAGAGAGAGAGAGAGAGAGAGAGAGAGAGAGAGAGAGAGAAAGAGAGAGAGAGAGAGACGTTTCCTTAACAAAAGATTCTCTCTTCTCAAGAAGAGATATTTCTTCTATAAAATATCTTTTCCTCTTAAGAGATATTTCTTTTATTAAAAAATTTTTATTGAAAGATTAAAATCGGAAATTAAAGAAATTAAAGATTCAAAATCTGATAAAACAATTTATCTAAAGTAAAGATAATTTGTAAAAAGATACTACAAAATAGCTAGATATCAATAGAATGATATTAATTGTATATAAAAAGTATGGAAAATAAAAGAATTTTATAACTTAAGTATAAACAACTTTATCTCGGAAGATTTTTTTAGATCTGGAAATAAAGATTGTGTAATTGGAATTGTGGACACAGAAAAAAGAGAAAAAAAATGTAAACTTAAAGGTTTAGATTAGATATCTCGATAGACTCGTGATTATCGAACAAAATTCATTCGATTACAAAATTTTATATTTGTTAGTTAATACACGCGTGATGCGCTTACCAGACGGATGTTTCGGCACGAAATTCAAGGTCCTAGTCTTGCCACGTAATCCTTCGCCAGTACCGTCAATCCAGATGTATTTCGCCTGGATCGCCTCCTCCGGTTGGGGCAGATCAAGGAACTTTTGCAACAGACTTTTGTCCAACGCTGCATTCGGCGAATCCTTCAGTATATTGCGCGACATAGTGGTACTGTAACAGGAAGAAGAATATCGAAATGAATAAATGAAAATACAAACTTTCTCGAATTGCAATTATCTTCTTTCGTACATAACTTTCGTATATAACGAAAATATAAGAATTAGAAGAGAAATCGTGAAGAATAAATTTAATCGTTTTGTAATGTTTTGATTTTTCTTTTTCTTTTTCTTTCTTATCAATATTATATTAAATTAAGTCTCTCTATATAACATTAATATTATATATATATGTATATATATGATATTGTATGTACACACACACACACACACACACACACACACACACACACACACATATGATAAATGCATGCAATTACAGTAATATAATTATTACAGTATTTAACATATAATTCTGATAATTGCATGTGCCTATCATTACATTACGTAATTTACACAAACATTTTCAAACGTCATTGTTTCCAGATAAAAAAATGACATCGTAAAAATCGCGCATTTATTTATATTAGTTATATTTTTTGTTATAATCTCTTTTTTATATCTCAAACAATACAAAGTCCAAAATTGGGTCATAAGGCTTTATGTCTTAAAGATTTTGTGTTATTTGAGATCAATCTGCATCAAACTTTATATTTTTAAATAGTTTGATCTTGATGTTGGATTTAAATGAATTTCACATCGACTTTGGCCTGCAAAGAAAATTACTTTCGAGTAATTTTCTTTACAGACCAAAGGTCTCATTCTGTCGCACGCTTCCAGGAAAGCGACGCCGTGGAAAACAGGCTTAACACGACCGCGTGGCGTCGCGCCGTTGCCCGTCCTCGATCGGCGACGGCGACGGTGACGGCGGCATGACGCGCGTGCCGCATGGCCGCATTCATGATACGATGCAAAGCGCCACGCACGCGTGAAGGAAAGGCTTTAATTGTGGTGGTGCTGTGAAAAGATAGGTGCGCCCACATACAGGGGCTTCACGCGCGGAGCACGCGAGACGTGCGTGTTCTCCTCGGAGCTGGCGGTGGCACGGTCATCGGTGCGCGACGACGAGATTTTTCCTCGTCGAGAACCTTTCCCCGAAAGATCGCTAAGCCTCAGAAACTGAAAGAGATACAGTAATGGTCTGGTCCCATTTCGTGCAATCTACTTACATTTCGTCCCGGGATACTTTGACAGTTCATCGATTTCCATAAGTCTGGGACGATAATGTAACCTGGCATTTTTTGGTTTTTTTCAACAAAACTTTTTTTTTTCACTTTATCAGTGGAATTTTTCTATCGTAAAGTAAAACAGATATTTTTCTCCGTTATTGGAATTTTAGCAACTTTTACTTTTTTTCAATAAAGCGGTTATTTAAATATTCTTAAAAATGTTTTTACAAAGTGGTATTTAAATCATACATCTATATTACTAATGGTTTTACTTTATTTTTTCGACATTTTCGAACGTCTTCGAAGATGACATGATCGCGTGAATAAAACACTTTTAAGATTCTAACATGCTTTGTATGTATGTAATCAAGGTCCGATGCCATAAAAGTCGCATTGGGAGTGGGAAGTGATCGAAACGATTCTGGGACGATCGATCGAGCGGAAAATTTTTGGCTTTCAACTTTTGTCTCGACAAGGCCGAATGCCTTTTTGTACAATATCTTTTCTGATTGCATAATTCAATCGTTAATCGTGATCGAATGCTCATATTCGAAACGTTGTTATTTCTTTAATATATCTTAAATAAATTATCTCTGATTTATAGATAAAAATTCGCGTGAGCAATAAAACTCTGAGAGCTATAAAATTGTTTTCGACAGATAATTTTGTAATTATCGCGATTCATCAATTTTCTTACTTTTATTTTTTTGTCATTATCTGTTTATCCTAACATTGTTATCTTAATAGTGAAAAAAACATGCAAGAAAATGATATAGATAGAATCCAAGATGCACCAACTTAATTTTAATAACGGATTCTTTCAACAATTTATAATTAGTGTAAATTTTGATTTATAATAATTAAGAAAATTTTCTTTAATTTTAAAATTAATTTAAAGTTACGATTTAAAATTTAACATATTAACATATTTTTTTTTAATATTCGAAGAAGACTTTTTGCAAAAGAATAAAGATCAAACTTCTGCTTTAAATGCAACTTATTTTACACGGAAAGAACGATTTTGCTGAGGTATCTAAAATTTTGCTGGATACAAATCAGAAAATAATTTTGTTGGGAAAATAATGAGCAATGTTGCAAAAAATTTTGATAGCAACTGGTTTGAGCGTTCAACATAATTATTTTGATAGTTCAACAAAATTACTTTTTTGATTTGATCCAGCTAAAATTTTATATCTTTCAGCAAAACCGTTCTTTCCGTGTAAAATAAGTTGCACGGTTTATTCCTCGTTTAATTTCACACGAATACTTTAATAATATAATAATAAGACAATATTCTGAACTATATTAACACAGTAACTAATTTTCTAGTATTTCGGGAAAATCTGATACCGTTATGCAGTTTGGTACAGATGACGTTACAAATGACCTTTGATTTTAATTTCAATATGCTGCTGTGGTACCGTTCCAGTTTAATAACTGTATAAAGCGAAAAATGTTTGCTTACGTCATTTCGAAATTACGTAACTAGTACCATGCATCTTTGATTGCCGCCTGCAATAACTCGCGATCGTTATTCTAAGCCGATCTCACAGAACTCGAAAATGAAATATTTGAGAATCAAAATTTGTTTCATTGACATAAATCGTAAGATTATGTAACAAAATTGTAACAGATTATCTCTCAATAAATACTGATTTCTAGTAATTACTGTCATTGAAACAAAAAATATCGCGAATCGTGTAAAAGATTTGTATTTATATCAAAATGTACTAATTTTTCCGATTTTCCCTAATGTTTACGCGATGTATCTTATACATATTATGTAGGACTGTCACAATGAAAAAATTGAGCGGTAAATTATCTTTGGTCACGAGCGAAGTCATTTTTGGTCACGAGCGAAGTCATTTTTGGTCACGAGAAGTCATTTTTGTGTAATACATACATAATCATCTTAATCATTCGTTCGATGAGTTATATGCTTGACGAGTATTGACCTATTTTTGTTACAATTGTGAGACGGTTGCGACTAATCGAAGGCCTGAGTAATTGACAGTTTGACAAGTGCAATTTTTCGAGTGTTAAAAGATTTTAGACCGTAAATAAATGAGAAATCTTATTTATTATTATCAGCCTAATAATGCTTCAAAACAAACAATTTTTTCTAGGAAATGCTTGTACAATTTTTTATCTAGAAGCAATAAAAATTGAAATTATTTTCAAAATTTAACTTAAATGTGTAACGTATTTTGTATAGTAATAACTTTACAGTAAACGTTTTGTTGATTAATTTTTATTTATTATTTATAAAAATTCAATTTTTATAAATAATAAATAATAAATAGTATTTTTTTACATTAAAATTAGTCGTTTAATTGAAATAAATTTACAATTGACTTTGCTTTATTAAATATTTAATTTAATAAAGAAATATTAAATTAAGTTTTTATAAGCAACGTAAATTACAAATATAATAGCTTTGCAAAAAATTACTGTCAAAATATCCTAATTAATATTCGTCTCCGTTAATGATAATTTATCTATATCTCTTTTGTTCATACGGTATTCATACATTCTTTTTCACGCATTCTTATTCGGATTTTTCGTTTTCGTTCGTAATCTACGAGCTCGGAGAAAGACTGAAAGATGAAAATAAGTACTGAGGTTAATGTACTTCCTGCTCAACTCGCGTGGATGCAGGGTGAACGTATTTGTCGACGATCAGCGACCTTTGCTCGATCCCAAGTCCGTTGTTTTACCATAAGCGGCCAATAGTGCGCACGTGCGCATCAATGCGTCATGAGTCATATCGCATATCTGGACACGCGGACTGTGATGTCATGAAAAATATGATATCAATGGCTGTGTTCAGCAGAAAAAGCAGCATTGCAATTGTTGTAAGATTCTTTAATTTGATTGGTTTATACATTTAAATTCATTGAGGAACAAGGACAAGAATCGATGTTAAAAAATTTTACAACAGTTTGCAAAGCTGCTTTTTCTGCTGAATGCAGTCAATGGTTTTTTCCATTTGGCGACACAAGTCGATACAAGTATTGTTTTATTTTTTGTCGCTTATTGAACGCCAAGAAAGATAAACATTTGTGTCGATTTGTCACTAAATGGAAAGCACCTACACTATCATATTATCGTCTTACAATTAGTGTTTTGACGCGCGCTCAATTTAAATACCCCTTTCTTTGACTTATTAAAAGAGTTCAGAAACAACAATAACTTCTCACAATGTCCTAGAAGTTTGCGCATTAAATATCGAGAATATCGAGAATATGTCAAGAGAATAGACATGACATTTGCTGAAGAAAGAAATCCTCGAATGCGGTCGTTTACATCGTCGTGTATTTATATTTTCTTTTGTTCGGCATTTCGGTTTTGTTTCAGCATTTGGTACGATGACAATGCAGAGCATTGTGACGTATCTGAATTCGTTTGATTCGATCGCCAATTTTCCTTAAAATTTACCGTAAATTTACCGATTTTCAAATTTGGATAGCGAAGCGACATAAATTTCATCACTCGATATTAGAATAATTACTACATATTTAGCGTTCTGTATGTAAAATATCGAACTTCATTAAATTTCAAATAAATTCCGTTACTATTTTTTTATGAATATTTTGAAAGATTATATAAACATATCTATAAATTAAAATTGAGAAGAAATTTATTAATATTAATATTGGGATCAATAAAAATTATGAGATATTTTTCAAAATTCAAGTTATAATACTATAATATTATAGAAAAAAACGTTTAATCTGTAATAATTATACACTATATTTTACAATAATTTTGTATAGTAAAATATTTTATTATTGTATGAATTTCATGTTGGATATAATAATATATTTGCGAATTTTTCCAATTCATGTAGAAAACGGATCATTATGTAAAGATCCTACGAGAGATTTTTGTAGCTACATTTTTTTATATATACTCGCATTATATATTTTGTGCAGTAAGGTTAGTCGGAATTAAATATATAATTTACCGTTTCCGCAACAGGTTAATCGCTTTTGTAAAAAGCAGGGAAAAACAGATGAAACAGAAAAAAAAGGTAATTAAAATATATATGATGAGATGAAAGAAAGCGCGGAAGCATACTTTGACACACA